>JAZGTJ010015428.1:0-13388 GCA_036877575.1 Botia almorhae | reverse complement strand
AAGGTATTTTATGCGAAGCAAAATTAGGCAGATACCAACATAGACAGGCTGTTACGCCCACATTCTTAATAAACCTCGAACAAAACAACACACGGTAAAAGAAATGTTAAATATATAATAAATACACCTTCACATATGCAGTGAGTATAGATAATTCCAGAAGAATTAAGAAGCTATAAGATACATGAGGTTTGAAAACCATTTCAGGTTAGATGTTGAAAACTTGTGCTGATCATTTATTATCATTTAGATTCACAGGCTTGGCCCTGGGATAATCAGCCCCATCAGTAGTGATTTTTTAATCAAGCTATCTTAATGAAAACTTCAATTAAAAAAGCACTGCATTATATCTGATGTGCCATATTCGTACAACCATCTGATAACTGTTTTTTTTAAGTGAAGATACACAAACATTATAAACTCTTAACATCTAAACATCTGCTGTCATTCAAATATCGGTCAATCAGCAAGCAATAAAATATAGGCATAATGTCACAGGGCAGGAAAGCAGATAAAAAATGTAAAACTACACTACCAATCACCAAAAATCCCCAAAAGAATATAATATTCCTAATGGAATGAAAGAAAATATGCAATGATCAAGCAATTGTTAAACAAATCAAAACGTGTATTTGTATTTCAGTGACCCTTTGTCTAGATTACAGTTCTAAACACACTGGTCATTCTCTTCATCAGCTGTATCCTGGGATGTTTTTATACAGTATTGCATGTAGGAGTTCCCATGTTGGACACTCATTGACTGCTTTTGTATATCTGTGCCAATTTGTCCTTTTAAAAATGTTTTAGTTAAAAAAGTGGTTTTGCAAAGAAATGCATACATAGGCACAATTTATATCTCTCAATAAAGCAAAATTCACTTACTTAAGCATAGGGCACTTAGACCTAGATTCTATGATTATAAGAAACATAAATTCAGTCAAGTATGTTCAAATATTTTCTGATGTGTGCTCTGAAAGCCATACTCAGAAAGCTCAGAAATTATAGAAATATAAGTCTTAACTCATGGTTGCCTGTTTTACAATCAATCTAATAAGTGTTTCTTAATTAGATAAAAAACTATGGTTAGTAGATACAGTAACTGCTGTGAGGCTTGCCTCATCTGTCTCAGAGAATCATTTCACTACACCATACACCAACAAAATCAAATCACTGTGTGCCATTTCTTCTTCCTGTGATGTCATTAATTACTAACCACAGGGGCTTGTGGATTCATTAAATAATTAGGCCAAAAACTTGTTAGTGCCAAATAGGTTTGCATTCAACAGAGGAACCCCATGTGGCAACACATTAGTATGTTTAAAGGGTGCAGAATACATACGTGTCCATGCAGGTCTGTGTTCAGAAGCATAAGTGCACAGGTTAATGTATGAGCCCCATCTTTAAAAAAAAGGAGAAACATTGATTAATAATATGTAAGGCATTTTATGAGAAAACTGACACATCAAGAGCAGCTGTATATGTAGTTATTAGACAGGGAAGCAGCTCACTGTTTTTTTAGAACATGTCTGTACATCATTCTTCATTCTGTACTTCATGCCATTTTTCTTAAATTTAACTGTTTATGCCACAATGTAGCAGAAATGTTTATTAGAGTATTTTAGTATATTACTGTGTACTGTACATGCACTATAACAGTAGATGGGCAGTGGAAGCTCAATGGTCAGAAAGGCACAGTGTTTCTGGAGACTTGCCCTCTGAGGTAAGAGCCTCCGGGTTACAGTGGCAGAAGCGTTTGGAGAAGTGAACCAGCACGCGTTCTCTTTCCTGTGTCTCTCCCATCAGAGGAAATGCCTTCAAGAAGTTCCTGCAGGCAGAGGCAATGCCAAAGATCATGAAGGTGTACAGAGAAAACGCTTCCAAAAACATGACAAGACAGCCAAATACAAAAATACAGTCAGTCTTGTTTTCTATAAGCACTATTCTTTATGGTTTGTTTGTATGGTGGACCACTTTAACAGTGAAACAAAAATTGTGAAACACCAACATCTGATGGACACATTTAATTCATAAGGTAGGTAAAATAAGGTAAAATTCATCTTATTTTACATTTAATTCATAAGGTAGAGGCTTAAATTCATTCATATAAGGAATAAAGTGATTTATCATAAACGTGCATTGTTGCATTATGAATTGCAGTCCAACACATTTCTGAGCACAGTGGCACATGAAACATGTTTGTTTAGCTATAGTTGGAGTGTCTGCATTTGTGTAATTTTCTAGAGCAGTGTTTCTCAATCAGGGGGCAGAGGCCTACTAAGGGCCTCAACAAACTTTCAAGGAAGCCATAAGATTAATAATTGAAACACGCATTAAAATAAGCAACAACTAAAAATCAATCATTTGTTAGTGCTTGGGTATTTTAATAACTTCTAGTTAGGTCAAGCTCTAGAATATATATTGGGTAGAAACCGTGAGTGGGGGACCTAAAAATATTGTTATGGACAGTGGGGAGGGTTTTAAAAAGGTTTAAATCCACTGATCTTTAGTGTTTCTTTAATATAAAGTAACTCTAAGCAACTCAAATGAACCAATGACCAGTCATGTCTAGATGTTCTGTTCAGTGCTCATACACTACTATTGTTAGTCCATGATTAAACTGTTCACAGATTACTTCCTGTTTTTTCATCAGTGCAGGTATTTAAGTGATTCTGTACTTTATTTTTCCAGTTTCAGTGGTTATTTGTGTCATTGAGACACAACAGCATGACATGTAAAGAGTGGAAATCTATACAGGCTTCTTCCCTTTACTGCTGGTTAACCACAGTAACAAGGAAGCAATGTCTGCAGTGTTTTTAAAAAAACTTCCTTTTTAACACAATCACTTTTTACTTGCTCATAATTACCATAAATATTCATGATTGTAATGAAATTTGAGCTTTGAAGCAATGAAGAGTAAAAGTGAATACCAGTTAAGAGTTCTGTTCTGCTCTTCACACAAATGGTTCAGAAAAACTCTCATACAAAGAATGCTTGCGTAATTTTAAAGAATCCTGGTTGTATTCAGAGAATGTCCTCACCTCAGTGCTCTGTCTAAAGACAACCCAGTGAAGTCAAAGAAGCTCAGGTACTCTGATGCCACCAGCTGGCTGAATTCATTACTGCAGGAGAAAGAGGAGGGATTGTTGGAAGGAAAACAGTCTTTCATTTCACTGGTTTGCCCTACACTCATGCACACTCACTTTTTGCCCAGGTGTCGGGCCACATCACAGCGCTTGAAGCCCTCCAGGTAGAACAGTCGCTTGGCCAGTCGTTTGGCAGCATCCACATCAACGCGGCAACCGTTGGCGAGAGTATCGGTGCTGCCGCTCTCCAACGTTTCCACGCTGCCCAACTCTGAGTCTGAGTCGCACAGCACATCTGTGAGGTTGGCATCACTGTGGAAACAAATACTCTGATGAAAAAAACAACTTCTTGGTTTTACATGGTTTGTAGATGGTTAAAGCTTATTTGTGGTCATCTAAGAAGGTTTAGAGGGTGGTAGCTGGTTTAACATATTTTCCAGCTTTGGATTTAAGCAGCTGCCAAAAGCATCCCTTACGAAAAGTAACCATGGTTTTAATAATAGTGAAAGTTTAGTAAACATGCCACACATTAATTACTATTTCTATAACCACAGTTTTACTATAAATATCATTGTTAAGCTTTGGGTGCTGTATCAAAACCATGGTTAATTTGTGGTTACCATGATATAAGTATGGTAAGCATTTTGGGAATAAACTGTAGACCATGGTCAATTTTGATAAGGGATAATAGTTGGTACAAGTTGGTAACTATTTTAGGGGGTTGGCCAACTGGTGGTCCATCTGTTGATATAGTAGGCCATCTTGGTCAAGCTGGTTAGAGATGGTAGACCTCCCGAGTCCTAGGCCAAGTTGGTAGGGGTGTGTATGAAATCGCATTACTTTAGCTGGTTCTGCCGGGCCCCCATATGATCGGGGCCCTTACAATCGTCTTAATCATCCCAACCAAACCCCCTCCCTTATCAGGGCACACATGAGTTATTCTGCTAACATTAGCTGATCCTAACGGAGTTCATTAACAGTAATAACCTAACCAGACAGTATAAAAAATACCATATTCATTTTAGTACACAATAAGCCCTATGAAATAAGCACCCAATCCAAGCCATTAAGATCCTGCAATTCATGCCACTGAATTAGCATTTAGCTCATGGGTAGTAAATGACTTTTAAAAAAACTTCAATCTTTATTCAACTAATTAAAATCTCATTGAGTACAATTACTGCGAAGAAGGTGAGAGGTTCATTAGAGTGTTTTTAAATGAAAATGTAATTGGGGATGAGGGTTGTAGTGTCAGCTGCTTTGCCCCAGAGATGACCAATTCTGAGCGAATCCATCAGACCATTACTGAAGTGACAGACGCTGAGCTTTTGATATTATGTATTTATGAATTTCTGTCTGGTTATGGTGCATAGCTAAAATGTACATAAGCACAACATCCCTTTCTAACTTTGCCATTTCAAAATACATACTGTAAGTAAAAAAAGACAAAACCAAATGTTCAAAATGTCCGTCATCGCTCTAGTGGAAGACACAATGAGACGCATATTGCAAAAAGCAGATGGCAAATGTTTGCTGGTCAACAGTTTTATCTCGATGTGTCCGCAGCCTCCTGAATAAATTATGGCTGTCATTTTTATTGTGGATAACTCAAAATATTTTGCATAATTTGATTAGCACAATTGCATTAGGTCCAAACTCGATAAGGAACGGTAATGTGTTGGTTGCCATGGTGCCAGCAGAACCTGGTGTTCAATGAGGGAGAGAGGGGTGTAATTTGTGTCCCTCCCATGCAGATGTCCCCTTCATCAGCATTACCCACAATGCCATAGCAAAGCCCCATTAAATCTTGCTGTTTCTTACATAGAAAAGAGCAAGCAGACAATATACACAAATACGCAATACTGTGTGTGTAAATCTAATGTCAATTTTCTGAACTACACAGAATTTCATTATTAGTTATTAGTCAGATCTGATTAAGAATAAGAATTAAATAATATATAGTGTATAAATATATATAATAAACACAAACAGTACTGGGTCAGAACTATATATAAAAATTAAGGTTCTGCCATGGCCATCCCAGTCCTCTGATCTGAACCCTATAGAAAAGTCCACCAACGTTTGAAGGATCTGGAGAGATTCTTTATGGAAGAATGGTCTCTGATCTCTTGCCAAGTGTCTCCAAACTCATCAGGCATCATAGGAGAAGAGCTGTTATCTTGGCAAATGGATGTTGCAAAAACAGTGCCAAAAATTGTGGCCAACATGTATTGAAGAAAAACATTTATTTCATTCCCCCCATTTCAATTGTTGTTCTTCCATGAAATGTTAACAGATGGAAATTTTGAACTAGAATTCTCCCCCCAATTGAAATTTATTCCCCAATTAAATATAGTAAATATAGCCTTTTTTGTTAAAATTTTAAAAATGCAGACTGTTTACTGTTAGAGTTGGGTTGTATGGTTTATAACTAGCTGTGCATAAAAACAGAAGTCTATAGAATGTCCCCTTTTAGATAGATAACTAAACATGTGTGTGTGTGTTTCTAGGTCTGGTATATGGCTGAATGATTGGTCAGATGATTAACAGATTGATGTATGTTAATTATGGAGATACACTAATACAACAGTAAAATATTAGGAAAATATTAGATAACACTATGAGTAAATCTCCTTCTTCCTGTGAATCCAAACACTCAGTGAATCAGCATGTCTCTGATTCACACCTGCAGGTACAGGAGCAGACTGATCCACACAAAAACAAGTGTAAATTACATCCAGCCCCTCTGACTGCTATAGTGGTCCTGACAAATCCATTCAGCACTCAGGTGTCAAAACAGCTGGCCGTTTGCACAGTCAGAATCTTAAAGGTCATGTGCTCATAATGACAGAACAAACCACATTGGAGAGCAATATGTCCCACCATCTGTCTTTGAAGTGTTATAATCAATAATGATGATAGATTGGGCAGATTTGTGTTATAGATTTCTGAAATAACAGCAGTAAGACCTTCAGGGTTGCAGGAGCAGATGAGACGTCACACCTATTGTGAAAACAAATCAACAGAAATATGAAAATAAATGCGAAATGTGAAAAAATGTAAAAATAAATGTGAAAATGATGACCATGATATTAGCGAGCAAAACTGACATTTTATTTATTTTATTTTTATAGGTGTTGCTAAATTTTTGGCCTTGGTACACAGTACACAGGAATACTAAGGCTGTCACAAAAACAGATTTTCACTACGCGATTATCTACAATGCAAAGAATTAACAATAACAATATTATAGTGATATCTGATATGAGAGTGATGTTTACTCTTTATTGGCCAATGAATCACACTCTAAATATTTAGAGTTTGTAACCATTGGGGTTCTTAGGGCTAATGTTAAAAGGGTGCAAAGGCACAACACACTATATTGGAGTATCAGCCAGATACTGGTGTTGAATTGTTCACAATATTATCATGTGTGAAGTATTACCACAATATGAATAATCATGGCTATTAATATCACTGTTAAATCACAGTATGACACAGGCAATACTGTACATTTAGACCTAAGCAAGACTATGGTTTTCCAGTCATGTACTATTGTATTCTTTAAAGTATTTTGACGGTTTATGAACATGGTATTCATTTAGTATCTTTGATAAAAATGAAAGTAACACAGGATTATTATCTGACACCATCACTGTACCATAGTACAGACGGATAGGAAACTTCATTAGTTAAAAATAAATCATCTGATGTGTGGCTAACTTCAGCTCTAGAGGACAGATTAACATAAGTGATTATCATAGCAGCTTTATAAAGTGACTGTACGTGAAACCAGCAGCCGTGAGTCTGTACGGACCTGCGTTGCTGCTGAGCCAGGCAGGATATTAAACATGAGACTGCCTGTCTGTGACTCGCATGCCAGTCTCTCCGCCCGCTCTGATGCTGTTGGCTGAGGGTGTGTTGGACGAACAGTGTGTGAGGTGTGAAGGAGTTGGCGCAGCGTTGTCAGTATGACAAAAATACAAATGCTGTCTTGTTGGTGTTTTCTTCCTGTAGTATAACAAATGCATTTGTGGTGCAGACGTGTATTTCAGAGCACATAAGGCTACACAATGAAAACTTTTTCCAAGTACAAGAAATCAAGTATACAAAATCTCTCTCTCCCCTTCTCTCTCTTTCTCTCTCTTTCTCACACACACAAACACACACCAATAACAGCCCTCAGGCTATATGTTTATAAGTGTTTCAAAAAGACACTAAAAAATAAACTGACAGCTTAATATTAAACCAGATAATACTGTAACAGCAGCAAGTGGAAAAAGAGAAATGACCTTGACCATCTTCAGATATGTACACAAATGACTCAACCAAAAGGCAACCAGAAGTATCAAACTCAATGAAAACTTTGTACGTTCAAACAATTCAAAGTACTGAGACAACACAACTTCCTAAACACACACTGTGAAAACATATGGTAACCTTGTAATCATTTGAAGTTATTTGATCTGACCTCGTAACATAATGTAGTCAGATTTATTAAATAAAAGTTTAGTTTATTAAATATTTTAAATTGAATAAACCAGTTCAGGTTTCTAATGAAGCACAGATGTTAGTTTACGCGACAAAACAAATATAACTTGAAACTAAATTAGAATTCTTAACTTTGAACATAAACAATGATCATCTTTTATGAACCTAAAAGAATAACAGCAAGAGAATAATTTGTTGGTTTAACCTAGTGCAGACTGGTTGATTTAACCTAGTGCATACTGGTTGATTTAACCTAGTGCAGACTGGTTGATTCAGTCCTGTATTTTGATGTTTTAAATAAAGTTTATTTGGATGTTACTACATTTTATGTGAATTGACCAAACACTGTAAGATTAAGCTGTTATTACAAAAGTAGGTGTTTTAAAGTTAAATAAAATATAGGCGATTTCAAACAAGCTGCAGAACTTACAGAAGTCCCAGAAGAAAATCAAAATGAACATCATATTCGTCTTTCCACATCTTTCACCGGCGATCAGGCATCAATCCGGCTCGGGGCGAGACATATTGGGTAGGAAAAAAAGCATTCAGATCCATTCGCCTCCGGGCGAACTGTGCGTTGGGTAATACGATTTTCCCCCCAAAGCATTAAGTTTTCAGTGTGGCTTCTGCAAAATGGACTTGTTGGCGATATGTCACCGCATGTCGTTCGTGTTCTATGGAATACAAAAGTTTTTGATGCGACTAATTCAAGCGGAATTTCTCTGCGCTTTTGACTCCGGCGCTGGTGCGCAAACGGCTTCCCAGTCTGAAGTTCCTAAAAGTCGGAACACAAGGGGAAGTGGGCGGAGAGTGGCGCTCTGGGTGGATAGGGTTACTGAATGAGGAGCCTACTAAGAGTGCTGCCTGCCTGCGCCACATTTACATATTTCCGATGAAGATCTGGACCGGAGCCCAAGTGTACCAAGGCCGTTTAACTGGACCCTCGTATTTCAGACATCACGTTCTGTAATATTAATGTGTATGACAATGTGTACATTTTAACATTTATTCATCAAAACCCAAGGTACATATGCGAAATAAAACTTTATTCAATACATTCAAGTAAATGTATTATGAATTATAATTTGGCGCCTAATGGAATCAAAACTTGTAAGAATTCAATAAAAGCCATCAAATAATTCAGGGAAAAATAACTGAAAATTTAAAGAAGGAAAATTCCAATATATCAGTAGGATCTTATGTGCACATTATTGTTTTACATTATAGGTTCTGATAAGGATTTCTAAGATAGATAAGATAAGAGTAAGTGCTGTAACTATTTATTTATCTATTACATGTACTTTTTTCGGCATTTAAAAAACTGACACCAGAAAATGACTAGCACACACAAACATAAAAAAAGAAAAAAGACCTTGTGATGTAGGCAAAGCACATGTTTTCACCATTTCCTTTTATGAATGACTCACTCGCATAATATGTATATGCAGAATGGATATAGATAACATCCATCATACTGATGTAATTTTTAAGACCGGGATAAAAGATACCAAGCTGGTGTGGTGTATGATACAGTAAGATGTCTCGTTTAGTGTATGATACAGTAAGATGTCCTGTGGGATGTACGATACAGTAGTGGTATATGATACAGTAAGATGTCTTGTGTCTTTGATACTGTAAGACAACTTGTGTGATGCAGTAAGCTTTCTTGTATTTATTTGTGTAGTCTGGTATCTGTGGTATTTGCATGCATCAGTGACCATCAGTCATAACATGTTTGTCCCCTTGTCTACAAACATCAGATCACTCAGCTGAATAACCATAATAATTACAATGTTACAATGACCACTGCAGTTCCTTTAGCCACACCAGCAAAGCTAACCATCACCATTTTCCTTCTCTCTCTCATCTCTCCTCGTTCTCTTTATTCTTTCTTTTATAAGGTAGACTATTATGGCTGCCGACTTTGAAACACACAATAAATATTTTTTAAATGCACACTGTATATTTAATTTAGCCATATAACATATAGGTTTCTGAAATGTTATGTGAAATGTTATGATTTTCTTTCCAGCAGTATGAACAATGTAGAAACTGGTCTTCTTGAAACATTAATTAAACCTAAACCATCATGTCATTTTATCATACAAACAAGTCTTTTACAGATCTCATACATTTAAATGTTTCGTTCCTTCTGTCACTTTAAGCTGCTGAGAGACTCACTGCAGAACTGAAGTGTCAGACAGAGCTAACTATAGACCAGTTTAAAGCCAGTAAAGACAGATTTTTCTGTGAAATGGACCTGTGAGGATTTAAGAGCATAGCACACAGAAAATGACAAAGACCCATCATGCTTTATTCTGACACACACATATGTGTGGACACATACACATTCACTTCTACACTTTCTGTTTCTCCCTGACATCCTTGAAGACAGCTGATGTCTCCACGGAGACGAGAGAGATCTCTATGGAGGTTTTTTAATGCCCTTCTAATGGCTCAGCAGAGTCTCACAGTCAGCTCACTTTTATCTCAGCTCAGCCAAGCCGCAGGGGCTTTGCAGTTCTGCTAGAAGCATCATTCACACAATGCTAAAGAGGCTTTTTTCTCACCAGCATTTTCCTAAAACTGGCAAACTAACTGACTTGTAAGCAAGCGAACAACTTACATATTTTGTGTCTTGTAAAGTGTACAGTATGACTAAAGCTGACTCTGTCCTGAACGTAGTGAGCTGCCTATGTAGGCAGCATTTAAAGGCATTATAGTTGGACAACTAAAATTAATTTAGAAGTCATTGGAATGTTAACTATTGACCAATCAGCTTCCAAAACTGGATCCATCAATTTATCATATGCAGCAGATCTATATAAATGTTATTCTATATAAACCTACAGACATTCAAGTAACAATAATAAAGTATAAATAGTCATCAAATAGTTAACATCAATACCTGTAAAAAATAATAGAGTAAATATTGTTGATTTCACAAAAGCACAATGCCTTTTTTGTTTTGATTAGGAAAACAAAGACAACTCTTTCTCCTTCTGTGCTTCTAAAGTTTGTGTGTATGTGTGTGTATGTGCAATATTTATCTCAACCAGTGTGTAGGTGTTATAGAAAGAGAGGTGTGTGTGTGTGTGTGTGCGTGTGTGCGTGTGTGCGTGTGTGCGTCTCTTTCTGCATCCTGTAGGGATAATCATCAGCTAGACAGCACTCAGCCGCTGCTCCTACACACAACCAGGATGAAGCGGAACCAGACAGGAAGTTTGTGTGTGTGTGACACAGGTAAAGAAAGTGATTATGAGTGTCTGATAATAACAGAGAATAAATAAGCATGTGTCTTTGTGTGAATAGGTGCAGTTTCAGAGATGGGTGGGTGTCAGTGTATATGATGAGGTCTGGGAGTGGGTGTGTGTGTTGGGGGTTGGGGTTGCTGTGAATATGAAGCCAAAAGCCAAAGGGGTAAAAAATAGAAATTAGCTGCTGTTGATGTCATGAAAGATGCACATTTCTCAAGATATTTATTTAACTTCAGACATTGTCTTAAAAATGCCTAAAATAATAAATGTATACCCTTTGACAAAACTATTAACTGTTTAAACGAACAATATGTTTCTACCAGTTCCAGAATGGAACTCAATGTTTTAATATAATTGTGTGAAGTAACTTGCACTGGATAGGTTAGCCTATATGATAGTACTATGATAGTAGCTTAATAGCCTAATCAGTTAGCATGCTAACTGAAACCACAAAACAGAAAATGTTTAATCTAATGATTTGTTACTGTAGTGAGATTATGTGATGATCTCATTTTAAAAACAGCATAATTTCATGGTTAAGACTACATAAATCAAGTGATATTCCAGAAACAACAACAAGCAGAATACCCCCGAACAGTTCTTTTATCTAATGAAATTGATTTGGGATCAAAGGGGGGTCTGATTGTGAGGGGGGATTAAATCTTGCATGACATCTTCAAAACAACACTGGATCACATTTCATGTTGCATATTGATCTGATGTGAGGCAGTCAGGGTTAACAGATCAATCACTTAATCATACCTTACTCAAAAAAGATCTAATGATGCATAAACCTTCCGAAAATGAACAAATTGCTCTTTGAATGGCAGAGAGTGTGTGGATGGGTGTAATGTGTTCAGTATGGGCTTCTAAAGTAGGAATTGCTAATGGGAAATCATTACTATACTAGATAAAAGTATGCTTTCAAAACACCCTCATGCAGAGCAAATAACACTTTAAACAACTGAGGAACTGGTTGAACATTTTGGGTTTATGACTCACAAATAAACATCACGTGCGTTCCCTCTCCATTACTCCCTGTGCTGTATCCCAGGGAGTAAACAGGAATTTTTAATAAACACTAATCTAATATGAATATAGTTCATACTTTGAGAATTAATATAACCACGCATTCCGGATTGGTATTAATAATTTAAGAATCAACCATTTAGAAAAATTTTAGTCAACCACTAATCTTAATATTGGCCCTGGTTTAAAGGCCATCTATGTACTAGTGAACACTTAAATGTTGACACGCTTTGTCCTTATTGAACCTTTTAAAAATGATCGCTTTGAACTGTCCTTGTATGAAAACCATGTGTGTGACTTTGTGTTTGGGTCTAAAATAACATGATTATGGGATGGGTGAGTAAACAATGACAAAGTTTTTTATATTGGGTGAACCATTTATTTCAATATTAATGTTTTAATCCCCTATGGCAGACCTACTGACATTCAACTGCACATACTTCTCATTTTCACACAGTAGTAACATCAGTCACCTTAATGGACAATGTCTCAAACAACTCCCTCTCTGCCAGCTAGCATAATGTTGGTGAGGCTGTGTGGATACACTAATGAACAACATATGCTTCTCTTTCTCTTTTGTAGGCACACAGAAAAACACTCGTTCTGCTCTTTCTGACAAGTTTATCGACCATATATAGCCACAATTCGACTCCAATGCATCAAAGAGGTGCTAATGAACAGCATATGTGGCTAGTGTAATGTTACCAGCCTCTGGTAGACCACAGGCTAACCACAGTAGACTGTTAGCAGCTAATGCTGAGAAATTGGTGATTTAATGAATAGTGTTTACATATATCTGCTGCAGAGGTCAACTGCAACTGTTCTGATGTAGCACTGGACCTTTGGGTCAAGGAAAACATGTTGGCTGCTAGCATAGATATAGAAAACCGCTAAGGGTAAAGTGTTGCTCAGACAACTGGTGGGTGTATAAGCACAGTGTGAGTTAAAACTAGAGCAAGGCTCTCGTTGTGAAAGAGGAAAGCCAAAGTCAATGATGTCACTCCCTAAAAACAATGCCTCATTCAGCCGCACTGGGGGTCAGGAAGTGGCTGGTCATTTAAGACTGGGAAGGAAAAAAACGACAACATCTGCTGCTGCGTCTGGCCCAGATGGATGCAGTGAAAAAAAGGGGAGAGAGTGAAGGAGAGAGAGAGAGAAAGGGAGAGAGAGAAGGCAACTATATTAGACCAATCCTTCACTGGCTCCCAGAGGTGGAAATCTTTCCTCTTGGATACTGGCTCAAAGTCGAGTCGGCTCATGTAAAGAAGTTTCCATTCAGTTAGGCCACATTTTGATACTCATTTCAAGAGCAGGATAAAAAACCTGGCTGATGTTCTAAATGGGATAATTTCTATGCAGTTCCTCTATCTGATCTGCCATATGTCTCATCAGCATGGCTATTAGCAAACAGTCATTGGGAAGTGGACATGGATCTTGATTCAACAATTCCAGATGTGCTATTGTCTGTTTCGGAAAAAATAACACAGCATGCTACTTGTGACTCACTAGTTTGGAACAGGGCTCAGCA
>JAZGTJ010015427.1:0-13388 GCA_036877575.1 Botia almorhae | reverse complement strand
GTTTATTATGTAGCCCTGTATGTCTGTGATGTTTAGTGTTTGTCTCATGTAGCACCTTGTTTCTGGAGGAACGTTGTCTCGTTTCACTGTGTACTTGTATATGTTTGAAATGACAATAAACTCCACTTGTAACTTGTAACTTGTAACAATAAAGCTGATTCTGATTCTATAATAAGACTAAATGATGATGCAATGTTCTATAAACATTCTATAATTCCAGTTGCAAGAACGTTAATTGTTTTAGCCAATTTTTGCAGTTTAAAAAATGGCATGGACTGATCACAAAAATTAATGTTATCTGTACTGGCATAAACAACGGGAACAGAAATGTACATTTACGACACCCTCTAATATGACATCACCGGAATGCTAAATCACAGTAAAATCCTCGACTCTGGTGAACCTTTAAACATGAATTCATGTAGAAATCATTATTGTTAACTTGTCCGAAACATTAAAGTTCTCTTGATGTTTAATGCTAAAAGTTTTGCAGGCAGTCAGGGTGTTTAAATTAACATTTCGCCACTGATTTTTATCTGCACTCAATTTATCCACTTTCTAGTCAAATCCTCCCTGCTATCTGTGTGTACTTGTTGCATCTCTGAGTAAATAAAACAACAAACATTCTAAATTAATTTAGGTCTTTTGTATGGCGTAAAACTCTTTTGAAATTGTTACAATAAAGATAAAAACTGCTTGATTAAACTTTGAATAATGACGAGACTAAGTGCGGGGAAATCCCTCACAAAAACATCCAGAAACAAACAATCCTTAGAGGGTCACATTTCGATCTTTGGCCTCGCCTTGATTGTGTACACACAGAACCATTCTCAGGGCTAACAACACCCACAGTGACCCCCGCTGGAATTAGTCAAACCAGAGGCCAAACAAAGAGCCATTGAAGACCAAAGACAGACAATTAATCAGTGATCAAAACCAGTGACGAGAACGATAGGGCCTTATCACCTGACGAGATAAGTCTGTCTTTCCAGCACAGCGGCCCGTTCCTGTGGCATCAGGTAGTGGAACGTTGCTAAACACTTTCCATTACGCACACATTCAAGTTCCCTTACGGGTTTGGACACGCATCATCTTCCCTCTCAATAAACATGTTTGTTGAATGAGAGAAACACTGATAAACAGTGACTAATTAAAAACGATGCCTGAGAGTTTAATAATTGGTGAGCTATTCGTTAAGGCACAAAAACAAATTACACGCATCCAAATATGGTGATAAAACAAACTGACCGTGACAAAGGTTATGAACCCTGAGGTGAATACGGTAAGTTCGCATCAGTTTTGGTGGCAGTACCAGCTTTAATCACTCATCCAAAGATGGTGACAGAACAAACTGACCGTTACAAAGGTTATGAACCCTAAAGAACCAAAAGCAGTCAACAAACTTCAGTCTTACCTGACACTTTGTTGGAGGGTTCTGTAGGGATGCTGCATCAGGGAGACTTTCTGGAACCATGTGGAGAAGGTCCCAACTGTGCCAGGAGGACAGACGTCCAAATCGCACCATTGTGGCCCGCACCCTCCTTACAGGACCCGAGTCAAGCACTAGGGTGTTACAGACCTGCCCTAACTCTTCACCTTACCAGTTAACATCCGGGCAAACTACCCACAAACCTTAAATCTCACAGGTGCTCAAGGCCATAAACTGACAGGAAGCAGTTTTTAAGCTCTTCAAGTTTAAAGACTTCATGAATCTACTCCTCCCACCTCCTCCAAAGCCATTCTCCTCATCACAGTACACACAACATTCATGCATGAGATGCTGACCCCTCCCACACCAGGAACTTCCTCACAGAATAAAAAAATCAGATCAAAATCAGTGGACCGTATAGATCTAATATTGTATTACGGGATTTTCAGTGAAAACCACTGTATTACAGTAATGTGAATCACCAGTGTGAATTGGGGAAGTTTCCCACCACTAAACAAATGTTAAACGTCTAGACATACTACAGCGATGATCATTTTGTGGTGCAAAAAACAAACAAACAAAAAACCTAATACAACAGACTTGCGTTTTCTTTGTGTAAACTACCTTTTTTGAGTCACACACACTTGCACAAAATATTTTTTGTTAAAAGAGAGAAATGTTAACATAGTAAAATGCTAATACTAATTTTGATATAGACATAATCATACAAAGCGTAACAGTATATGTGTAACATGACAATATTTACTGTCTTGTGAATGGTTTGTTACATTACAGATACAACAGAAATAAAACTGCTGACTACCTAGTACTCTCAATTAACTATGAGTTAAAGACACAATGTATATTGGGAAACCTAAACATCCTCATTTCTCATTTGGTTTATCACTAACATTTAACACTCATCCCACTGTTAGTTTCCCATGAAGATAAAACCCTTTGTTTGCTAAAGTCACATTTTGTTCTACAGTCTTTGAACACTGAGTGTTAATGGTCAGAAACTAATTGCATGATAATTGTGTTACTTTCAGATGAACATCAATCACATGTATGTGTGTGTGTGGGGGGGGGTTCTCTGTTTGATAACTCAGGTAAATAAATCATTACTACTGTTTGCATTAATCTGCTGTTTAAATGAGAGATTGTGAAACCATGAGAAACCAGTCAAAAACCTATAAGCACCCAGTGAAATATTGCATACGTTTGATCTTTCTTTAAAAGTGGAAAACCACTGTGGATGAATGTACCTGCTCTGACATTAAGCCAATCTGTGATATTAATGCTATTTAAAATCAGTCTGTTATCAGTGTGTTCAAATAGAACCGGGAAGTCACTCATTTCCTGCAGTTTGCTGCAGTCAGTAGATGCTGAGCGCAGGTAATCCAGCCCTTTGATATTCCTTTGATTTGATCAAACGCTTTATTTCTTGCCTTAATGTTTCTATGGCAGATTCTAATGCGGCCATGAGTTCCAGAGGCCAATGTTTCTTAAATAGCGTGGGGCCAAATATTTACCTAGTGCAAAACTCTGGTCTACTTAAAGTATCTGTATAACGTCCTTTTTATGAGGTGATAAAATATCGAAAGCTGAAACAGAAAGACTGCTCAAGTACATTTCTTAAAATAAGTCACAAAAAGATTTAATACATGTATTGAAATGGACATAAAATAACATACAAATAAGATACTTTTTGATAAAAGTATATGCAAACTGTGCTTTGAAGTTCTGTAGTCTGTACAAGTAATTTGCACATGCCATTTGGCTTGATATTTTGTTATCTAATTGCATATTTTTGGGGTGAAATAATAGGTTTATTGTACATATAATTCCAGATATATAATATATATATATTCGGTAGCCAGAAATGTTTGGCACAAAATCATTGTGATACAATGTGTACCACAGTGCCATTGGGGCCCCTGAGGGTCATGGGGATGTCTGATTTAATTACCTGCTAGGTTGTGTAATATATCTCTGAGGTCGTCATACAGGTAAAGGGTACTGTGTTCAGACATGTTTATATTGGTCTACTGTACTACTACGTCTATGAGAGTGAACTGTGAGGTCCAAATGCCAGCTCTCTTTATGAATCTAATGTTACCTGATTAACGCAACATTACTGCAGGTTAAAGGTGAAGAGGGGGCATCTGAGGTGAAGCTTATATAACAGGACGCTCTTTAAGGCCTCTTTAAGGCTCTTTATGGCTTTTGGTCTATGTGCATTTACTTTTAGACCATCTATAGTAAATATCCTAGACCATTTGCAAATGAATGCATTTGAAATTTACATTCCCCATATTCCCGGAGAATAGACAAAAAATATTGATGAGTCATCCTGCACTACTCAGTTGTTCCTCCAATCAAATGCTCTCTGGAAGGAGAATGTCCCTCCCCCCACTAATACAGCCTGCAACTAAATAGCAAGCGGCAGATTGTGCTTCATGGTTATGATGTCCTACTCATAATTACTGTGTTTGGAAGAAATACATCAATATAAAAGAACTGACATGTCAAGCAGCTTCAGTTTTTAAAGCGATTGAGTCAATAGGCCTCAATTTAAAACGATGGACATCAACAGTAACCATAGCAACCACATTAATGCTAACCATATCAAGGGCCTCTTAAATGTGCCATTGCTTATTCTTGTCGTTATCTATTTAGTTACACACGTGGCCACTAGAGGGCCATACAATTTAGCAAAGTTGATGTCAAAAGAAGGATTAGATCAAAGTCCACAAACCAAAAACGCAACTATACCTGAAAACGTACTCTTGTGAGACACTTGTCTTTCAGCTGCTAGCAGTGTAAAAGTCACCGCGCTACATCAAACGCTTGTGCTTCAAAGGTCACTCCCCCCACCGGGACGGATCTGACCAATCAAAACTCAAAGAGGAGTCGTGGTGTCAGTGCCATACCAATAATCCGAAGGGTGACGGGTTCCTTTCTAAAGGTCAGACTTTGGTGATAGGGGCAACAAACAGTGGGTGCATTACCACATACAGGTCAAACACGCTCTCAAACAAAACCAGGCAACTCTCATAAAAATTCCAATGGAATAGTTGGCAGATTATTTACGAATTCCTTAAGCGAGACAGCGAGAAGTTCTGGGATATGAGCTGACGCACACAGTTCCTGCTTACAGATCAGCACAAGAATATATAAACATATTCGTTAGCGGTAATATCCGTCCGTCGATCTGTCTTTCATACACACGTTTGTTGAATACAAAGACATTGACAATTCTCAAAGAATTATGAAATATTTTAATGTCTTAAGAAACGTTCGTGAAATTCAACACGAAAGGTCTACAGAGCATTTACAGGAACCCGAAAAGAACAGACTATATCTTTTCAACAATATGACATGATTTCTTGTGTGTGTTTTAGTCTCAGCGACATTACGGGGTTGGACAAATCATGAACACACATCCGGAGCAGTGGGCCACACTGCGGTATATCTGGAGGTGAGGTGCCTTGCTCAAGAGTACCTCAGTTGTTACCTGCTCGAACTGAACCAGAACTGAATCAGAATTGAACCACCGACCATTTGGTTACAAGTAACGACTCTCTAAGCAGTAGGCCACAACTGCCCAGGTTTAAAGCATTGTTGGAAGTCTGAGCAACAGCGATGTTTGTCTAATATTTTATGGCACAGTAGGTTGGGATATTTTTACTAATTCTAACTTTTAATCACTTAAACATCCACTGCTCCCAAGATGTACATTTCACTCCTGCTTATAACAACCAAACCTACTGCAAAACTTTCTGAAGAATTTCTCATAATAAATCGTTTTTCCGCACAAAGCAAAAACGTGTCCTTATTATGAGCCAACCTTTAATCATAAACAAAAAACGCTAAATCAGACCCGGGCAGTCTGAGTGGCAGCCCGCTCAGAGGTTTTTGCCAAGAACAGGAAAACAAATCTGCGCGTTTAGAGGAAGTCTATTGTGCAAGTCCTGTGCAATACTCCTCGCAACATTCTCACAGCAAATCTGATGAAAGAGACACGACACAGCGGAACAGAACAGAGTCTTCCGCAGCAGGCTAATCCTGTGTTTGAACCTCAAATACAGGTAAAAAAACACGAGCCTGCGCTTACAATCCCACAGTCTGTGTTCACCTGTAACACCAGAATCTCCATGTTAGTACAAGCACACAAAATCCTCTGACGACATCGGGAGTGCGCTGGGGCCTGTCTTCCCATTTATTGTGTCACCATCAGGAAAATTCAACCCCAGAACGTTGAAAGAGGCACATAGTAATTTCCACAGAAACTAAAACCTATAAACCACACACTTAAGTCTTACAGACCACAGTCAGGGTCAGAGTGACCCATTTCAGTAGATGACGACTCGGGGTTAACCGATCACTTACTCAACTCAATAAACGTCAAATATGAGATCTTATATTGTGGTAGATTGTTTACAGAAAACAAAGCTTAAAGGGTTTCGTTTACCCCAAAAAATATTTTTGTCATTTTTCTTAAAAGAGCTTTTGCTCTTTTAAACCAAAACACTGTATTTTTTTAAAATATGGTGTTTTGGATTTCTGGTTACGACAGTGAATGGTGACCACCTTCTGAAACTTCAAACCGACGCAAAAGAGTTACAAAATTACTCCATGTGACTCGTGCCATATATTTCAAGTATCCTGATGGCATACAAACGAGTTTGGTGATAAACAAACTAAAATATAATGCAAAATTTGATGGACTACCTATTGTTTTTATTACTGCACACCACTTAAAAAACCAGATGGTTCTGAGGATCAAAGAAAGCTGCTGGGGGTTTGAATGACACGAGGATGAGTAAATAATCTTGAGTGGACTGTCCCTTTAATTGCATATTGACAAGTAAAACACACGATTTCAAAGAGCCACCTTCAGTTTACATTGTCTTACAGGTAAAGCAGCAACAACAGCCTGTTTGTAAACTGTAAAGGGCCAGAGAGAGTCAGAAAAACAGTCATGGACAACTAAATGACAATGTGTGATGCAAGAAACCTTGATTAGTATTGTGGGAGGAAAAAGAACAACAAAATAAAGCCCACATTCCTAAACCAGCTTTACGGCACAAAGCATCATCTGAGAGCACAGCAGGCATACACAGGAAGAGCAGCATTACTGACCAGTATGTCCACGCTCTCGCGCCTCGGCAGAGACCCGTGTTCGGCCCTCTCACTGCCTGGTGTGAGGATGTAGAGACTGCCCCCTACTGACGGCTTCATGTTGGGGAGACTGAGAGAGCGGAAATCCTTCACACCTTGCTCTACCTTCAGTTCATCACCGGGCCGAGCTGCAGGGGGCGCACACGCACACACACACACGGTCAAACACCTACTGTTTATCATCATTTAAAACAAAGACTTAAAACATCTCACAATTAACGACTAAATTACCTGAAGTGAAATATCAGTTATTCGGCTTGTTTCTATAGTTAGAAAACATTGATTATGCCCATAAAATAGATCTAATAATACATTACAATGAATGAAAATTGTGACGGTTCAACCTGCTATTAAAGTAAATTATATTTTGCATAAGATGAAGATTAAGATGAAGATTTTTTGCATTGTGACATTATTTTCACAACAGTTAAGCACATGCCCCCCAAAATTCTCATTTTATACTGTAATACAGTATTTTTTTCTGATACAGTAAAATAATTGTATTTTAATACAGTACAATTACTGTACTGTAATGATTTATTAGTATTAAAAGCTTCACAACACATACCATAATGATGTCTAACAATACAATTACAATACACTGCTTTTTCATTTTTTTTGTGGGGATTTGCTTAAAAAAATAATACGGCATCATTTTTGTAAATACCCATAAACCATAAATAGTTTAATTTAAAATACTTACGAAATACTAATCTAAAAACAACAACAAATACTTGCAACAACAAGAAACAGTTTTTAGTTCCAAACTCAATATCATTTGCAGCAGAACTTTAGGAGAACAGATCCTCCACCAGTATGAAACATTTTGTCACTTCTCAGACTGTTTGTAAACTTCCCAAACGATTTAACACTAACCCTTCAACTCTGTTCTCACATCATTCACTGTAAATTACGCAAGCAGCCATAGTGCGACGTGGGTGTGAGATCTGTGTCGATGTGTAGTTGTGCTGTCTGATTACAGATGAGGATATGGGACTTGTATAGACAGGCATATGCTTATTTAACCATGGAAAGAGTTTTCGGAATAAAATGATCTTTAGAGAACCAGCATGACCGTCTAAGACTCATTTAGAAACGTCACTACGCTAATGAAACTGAATTGGTCACACCCCGTTTCCATGGCAACTGACTGGGGGTCACAGTGGTAGTAATGTGGGGTCACGTACTGTAATGTAATGCAATGTAATGTTGTACTCAGAGGTTCTGGTTAAAGGAACAAGGAGTAAAATGGTAAGAGATAATGCTGGATGATCGGAAACCATGACGAAGATTTTCTGTCATAGCAATGCGTTATCATTTATAGCTTTTACTCACACTTATTTCATTCCAAACCTGCATGACTTTATCTTTAGTGGAACACAAAAGATAGTTTGAGAAATGTCTCAGTGGTTTTGTGTCCACACAATGGAAGTCAATGAGTGCCACTGTTGTTTGGTTCCCAACATACTTCAAAAGTATCTTCTTTTCTTGTGTTCCTCAGGAGCAAAAAAAGTCATGCAGGTTTGAAATTACATGAAAGTAACCAAATGGTGGAAAAATGTCAATTTTTGGGTAAACTCTCTCTTTAAACAATGTTTTTAAAAGACATTATAAAAATACAATCCAAAGAGATTCCGAGTGATTCTTACCTTTTACTTTGAGGTAATGTCCGCCAAAACGATACGCCTCAAAGTTGAGCGAGAGCGGAGTGTTTGATTGGTCCAGGAACAGATCAACTCGGGACAATTCGATGCCCTTACGTTCAAAAATTGGTCCGAGCACCTCTCTAAAAATCAATGAAGAAATTACAATAACGCTGGATAAACTTTAGCTAGCATTGCTACAATGAACTAAGCAAGGACTCATGGCAATTTTAATTTAAATAAATATCATAGAAAATTATATTTGTTTCTGCAGCTCAACTGGTAGAGAACTGGTTTGAATCCCTGAACACACATACTGGCTCAATGCATATTCTGAATGCACTGTAAGGTTCTTTGTACATGGTGTTCCTTTAGCTCAGTTGGTACAGCACTGTGTTAGCAACGCAAAGGTTGTGGGTTCGATTCCCAGGGAACACACACTGATAAAACTATACACCTTAAACTCACTATATAACGTAACACATTTTGAATAAAATTCATAAATATAATGTATAAAAGCATCTTTGACATTAATTACTGTAGATTAAAAAAATTGTAAGGGCTGCTGGACGGTCACATACTGCCAATCACTTACCGTAGCGTCTTCTTTTTGACTGCAGGGACAATCTCCGTGTCAATATCTATGTTCAGGTCAAACTTAAGAGTGAAGCACTCCTTCCTGGGGTCCTACAGGGGGCGACAGACCGAAACCCGGTCAAAGCAGGGCTCACAAACCACTTGAGTCACTTTTGAGTCACAAAACACTGATCATATGAAGTTATCTTTCACCCCGGCATAATGGAATGTTTCAAGGGCCACATCCTGGGGCGAGATGACGTGTCATTTCCTGTGCACTACATTTGATATAGGGAAGTCTTAATTCAAGCCTGCACTTGTAGAGTAAGATATGTTCATATTAAAGGAATAAAAGCTCCCTCGCAGCATTTCCCATAAGTCTGTCAGTTACGTGAACGAACAGTTGACGCATTAAAAAAAAGCAATATCGCTCATAACACGCATTGATTTAACAATATTTTCGAACAAATTAAAAAATTGCACTGCAGATGTATTCTAGACTAAATAAACAACGAATTAAAAAGAGCAAAAACAGGTGAATCCCATGAAAGCAAGTCCAGGTGACATTTCAACACAATAGAAATAAAACATTTTGCATCAAGTGATAATTAAAACATGCATTTCCCATGAGCCTTTGCAAAAGGAGGACATCGCTTACATCAGTGTGGCGTCGTCTGGGCTTCTTTCCATCCCTTCCTTTTATCTTCAGTCCTCCTGTTTTGCGTTCACTGGAAAAAAAAACGCAGCGTACACAAGCTTTTACAGTCACGGCCTCTGTGTACATGACAAATGCAACCATTCCCTTCACGAACAACAGTTGTCAGAGTTATATCACTTATATATCTCTTATGACCACGTCCTCAAAAGGCATGTAAATAAAAACAAGGCTGTGATTGATTACTTCATTACATTACAAAGTTATTTTTCGGTTCTTGACCTGGATATGGCCGTACGTTTGGTGTAAACAGGAAATAAGTTTTTATGCATATTTAAGGGTTGTGTGGAAGCTGCAGCACACGAACTGACCGTTGTTCATTGGTTCCTTCGTCGTCTTCCTCCAGGTCTGATGGGGGGCTGGTGCGTGGGGGGCAGGAACGAGTGGACACATTGCGCGCCAGAATGGAACCTGACAACACGCAGACCGTCTGAGTGCATGTGTATGGCGTTCCTGTAGCTTAATTGACAGAGCATTGCTTTAGCAGCGCAAAGGTTGTGGGTTCGATTCCCAGGGGATACATATACTGATAAAATGCATAACCTAAATGCGCTGTAAGTTGCCTTGAGTAAAAGCGCCTGTTAAATGCATAAATGTGTAACTAATACATGATGTCAGTGTGTGTCTAAAAACTCTCGAGGGTCCAAGTACAAACTCAAATCACAGTAAATAACATTTTATCACTAATGTTTTTAATTACCTTTACAATAAACTTTTTTTTGCATTTTTTTTAACCCAAAACACACGGAAGGTGTTTATGTTTGTGATTTAGAAGGTAACTTTTAGATTGATAATCTAATCGACTATTAATCTAAACGTGTTAGTTTAACACTGTGGCTCTCAACTGTACTTTAAGGGCGCCTCCTCTCCTCCACATCATTATTTGAATCGCAGACTCAAAAAAAATACGCAATAAAACATTCTACAGCTTCCTATAAATGGAAAGATGTACGTTTGTTATAAAATGAACCGATCACAGGGAAGTATCTTGATTTATAACTGTTTTAGCTTATTTTAATGCTTGTTTTGCCTCATTTTAAAATCTTGAGGTCCCTTGAAAGTTCGCCGAGGCCCCTAAGAGGGATTCAGAGCTTTTTTTAAAGAATCATAAACTTGTTTAGCAGAGGACGCTGTGAGGGTGTATGTGTGGATGCCTGTAGGCCATTTACCTTGTGGCTGTATGTCAAAGCGGGGATGCCTGTCAAAATGCATGCTGTCAGTCTCGTCCAGGTGACAGCGAGAATCACATGACTCACACAGGTGAAGAGGGCTTTTACTGTTCAGTTCCTGACAGTCTGGGTGATGACACACCTACAGGAGAAGAGACACAGTGAGAGATCATTAGACGAATGTTTCAGTAGGAACGCATGAGTCACTTGGGCTCCAAACACAGGGTTAAGTTCACCACCCCCCGGGCACAACATCCCACATGCTGATTATCCCAGTTTTAAACGTGCCCTTTAACTTCCGTCAGCGATGATCACATGATCTCACACATCAATCAGGACACATCAATGTCATTTTATGGCATTAAATTATATGAAACACTATTGTATTTACATTCTACTCCAGGACACCTCAAACACCCCCTCGTGTCTGTACCTTCTCTGTGTTTATGATTAAAACATCGACTGCCACACCTTTTAGCCCACAACACAAGATCTCAAAGCTTAATCCAAAGCCCTTTAAAATGACTCGTACAGAAGAACCGCTATTAGCTGGTCTTCAGATGCCTGAGTGATGGCCAGCACCTGCCTTATGTTCATCTTACCTTCCACACTATGGGATGCATGCAGGTCGCCCCATCTACAGGCTTGGGTGGATTCTGCGGGTCCATGTCCAAAACAGAACCACAACTGAGCTCCGTCAGTATCGCTTCACAGTCCTAAAGATTTTCTAATTCGATAGGGTCTCAATCTCTTCCCTTCCCCCTAAAATACCCCACAATATCTCCAATTAATCCACCCCCATGGTGTCTAGTCAGGTTAAACGCCCATGGGGGCGGGGCCCAAAGTGGGGGGCGGCTTTAGGGTACTTCTGGTCTTCCCCAGGAACCAAATTAGGCTTCAGATGTCTAAAGCTTGTCTAATCTGGGGAGCTAATCATATGCTGTGCTCTCTCTCTCTTTCTCTTAAACCCATCTGATGGGGCAGTAGAGATTAGATTTGGCTCATCTCTGTCTCAGACTGGACTCCACCCCAAATGTGCCCTCCCCACAGAAAGAAAAGGAGTCTAGGCTCCGAATAAGGTTTTTAAATAGAGCTCTCTTTTAAATGAGGCTTGTTGTCAGTAATAAGCATGACACGGTCTACCACAATGAGCACTATTATGTGTGATGTACTCTTGTGTTTTCAGATTCAAGAGCTTTCTGGGACTTTGTGTGAAGCTTTGAGATTTGTTATGGGCAGAAAGTAAATACTTTGGATTCAAGGTAATTCCACTCAGCACAGATTACAGATGAGCAAACCTAGAAAAGTTATTTTTCTAGTTATAAAGTTATAATTATAAGTTATTAAAGTTCTACATAAATGTGGACACAATCACATAATTAATACATAAAATAAGCCATTTTGGACTTATATACTATATTGGTGCAGATTCAACATCAAGCAAAAGTTTCTGACTGGCCAGCACAACTATTTATACAATATTTCTATACAGCTGCACTTCAGGTGTATTTGGGTATAACCCAAGATTCAATTATCGTCACCCAAAAGTGTCAGATAACGTAGATACAGTTCGCTAAAAACAGACAAAAGCTAAAAACAAAGTTAAGTTTTAAAACATTACGTGCTTCACCTTTCAAATCAAACTTAAAACAACTTTAAATACACCATCCAACAGCCAAACAGTCACGTTGACAGAAATGACAAAGAAAAAAGTCAAATCTAAGACAACTACAGTGCGTGAGAGTTATAACAGAGGACTTGCAGAAAGCTGACAGGTCGGTTCTGCTTACAATAAAAGTTACCGCAGTGAAAAATACAGTATGATTCTCAGAACACAGCGGTCCCACAGAACAGGCAGTATACTCATGTAATACTCTTGTAACGGAGTGTCACAGCTGTTGCCATGACAACCGTGTCAGCATTTGCCGTGTCTACAGAGAGTTCACAGAGCAGAGCTGAATCACAGTCAAAGACGTGTCACAGCTTATGTGTGTGAAGGAGAGGGAGAGCAACTCATCGTCTTGTTTGCCAATCAGATGAGAGGAGCACGTGACCCCAAGACAGCAACATACATGAGACATGTTACAGACTGTTTAGTGCTCGTTTATGGTACAGTGTAAGAGAAAGCGACAGACGGATAAAGAGACAGACAGACGGAGGTAATGAAAAACTGGACAGAGCGGAAGTTGACGTAAAAGTGAATCATATACAAGCTCCGATCCAAAACCAAGTGAGCAAGCCTGCAAAGAAAAACAAATAAAAGAGATGCAAGACTAGGAGTAGACTTATGATACCTAAAAATGCCACCTAGGTAGGCGGCTCAGTAGGTTTTGGAGCAAAGCCTAAGGGTGGGGCACTGGAGGTTTCAGCTAAACTGACAGAACAGTTGGGCAATAAAACAACCCTCAGCCAGGGATCAAAGTCAAGCACAGCTGAGCATATGTGTGTGTGTGTGTTCAGGTCGGCTTTAATGTTCTGGTGGATTACTCATGGGCCTCACGAAGGAGAGATGTGATTGGTGTGCGTTTAAGTGAACAACACAGAAAGAGACAGCTGCGAACACACACACACACACACACACACACACAAGGGTCCACTGGGGCTTATCGAATTCAGGGCCACGTGGCACAAGTTTGGCCCCATTCTTATACATACACATACAAACATATTGC
>JAZGTJ010015426.1:0-13389 GCA_036877575.1 Botia almorhae | reverse complement strand
TATATATACATATATATATATTGTTTGTTCTATGAATGTTTGTTTGTCGTCTTTTTAAATTATACGTCCAAATGTTTTGAGAGTATTGTGCTTTGTGAAAGCAAAACACGAGCAATTCATCAGAAGCTGTAAGAAGTTTGACTGGACAAATAATTGAAACACTCTTACGGGGTGTGCCATAAATGTGGTATTATGCTACTAGTTCAACTGTTAAGTGTCCTTCAAACAATTCATGTGTATAATTGTTTTATGGTTGCATGATTAACACATTAATTGCGGTGATCTGGTGGTTTTAATAAATGTGCAACTGACAGCAAGCCAGCCGGAGTATATCTCTCTTAATCCCTCTTAATAACTAATATAATAAGTATATTTTAAGATATTTCTTTTATTTTAAGTCAATAGCCCTCGTGCTGTGATTTCTCTCTCTTTCTAGAAACTGGTGAGAGTGGAAACGAGCTCTTGAAACGATGTCCAATAAAGTAATAATTCTTTGTTTGTGATCTTGCCAGTGAAAGGGTCTTTGGCACTTGAACAGCGTCAGCTTCTACCCCCTGCTGGATGCAAGGGAAGTCTGTCCCCTCGTAAAAGCTCAGCTGAGGCTTGTTCCCACGTGATTTATACGCCTGTAAATCCAGCCAGTGACTGTTGCTGACTAAACCAATCGCTGTACAGCTAAATTAGCTTTATTGGGTTTCAAAAAAACGTACATTCTTCAAAATACTGTCCTGATATGAATTCCACGTGTTTTAAAAGATTTTTATTAATTTTAATTTATCTAACAAGTAGGCTATACTATAGCATTATGACAAATAAACGCTGGTTCTGCCGTGACATAACAATTCTTTAAATGTGTTCATATCTGTCATTGTTACTGAATGTTGTCACGTGAGCTCGTATAGTTGTCTAGCGATTTATTGTGACTTAATATTCCAGGAATATTCAGGAATGTACAAACATAACCAAATATAAACGTTTGAAAAACGTATCAAAAGCGAGTGAAATCTAACATTGTTCTCCCGCATGGAAACGGATCAGATGTGCAAGTGCCACATTTGTCCAGATGTCCGCAGATGTTTATACCGTCAGTGAATAACATGTACGAGTCTGTGGTCTGTCATTTGGGACATGTGTACGTAATGAAAACACTTTTAAATATTTTAAAAAATAACACAATTTAAATAATTAAAATCTATGTAGGACTCTACTTTTAAATAAGCGAATTGACATTTATAGTCATTATAAAATCAAAGTATGCTCATATTGGTACAATACAATATATTGAATGTGCATTTTTGTTAGCTATGAAAAAGCATCAATTACGCAAGGTCGTATCCAAAACATCTGTGTGACCCGGGCAGTTGATGGAAAGGTCTGCGTGTATGAAGACACGGCCGACATAAAAGGGGCGAGAGAAACATAACAAAAGCAACAATGAGTAACAGAGCGTCTCTTTTGATGAATCAGTCTCACCGGCTCCTCTGTTTGAGCACGACTCACACAAATAAGAAAGAACCTGTTTGTCTTTCCTGGGATCTGTAAACATCCTCAAACACAAACAGCACAGAGAGAAGAAAGTCACACCAACAGGCCAGCTGTACTCTCACTCCGTGTGTCTTTTGATGTCTGTGTAGTAGGGGGCAGATAATGAAGGATCTTCCATCCTAATTCTTTTAATTATCCGTCTCTGTGGCCCATGAACAGAAATCACACAGCTCGGCGCAGAAATGAACTTGTGTGTTTGACAGCTTCTCATAGACAACAATTGATTTAAGCCAGCCCTCTTGATTGTTAATGCAGAGCGTGCGTTGTTACAAATGTAAACCGTGTACTTTGACCTCAAAAGGGAAAGCATGCGTTTTTGCAGGATTTATGCAATAAAAGTAATGATCTTTCTTTGCTGTAACTGTGTAATGCGTGTACGCCAATAAACCTAATTACATTGCAAATATTTATATGGCCCTGCATCTTTCTCCTATCATGCACACTTGCAGACCAGGTGCAGGTGCAGTGAATATTGCAGCTCTGTTGCTAGGAAGGCCAATGAAAGCACATTAACTCCACAGGCAGTTGCCCCATCGCATTCAATGTGACCCACCCCTCTTTGGCCAGACAGCCAGGCATCTGTTTCAGGCTGCACCATGCACCCCCGACATTAGGCTCTGTCTGGCATCCACACGCAGGCCCTAAATCAGTGCCTAGGGAGCACGTAGGCACGGTCTTCCCCCGCCACGCTGTATTTTGTCATTCAAGCGTCACTTTAACAGTCTTCAGCCGTCAAATGCGTCGAATGTTAATAAATTGAATGTACATGAATTTGATTTAGTGTGATAGATGATAGGTAGAGTTCTGTGTTGCTAGAGCAACCCAGCTAGCAGGGAACATTGTCAGAATGTTGGCTAACATTCTCTAAAAGTTCTCTTACAGTTATCAATACACGTTCTTGCAGTAGTGTTTTAAAATCAGGTAACTGAAACATCTTCTCTGCTTCTACGTCATAAATAATGTTCTCAGCTCATGCATAACATATCTAATATAAGTCTTAGGTACTTTGCTTAGTGAGGCAAGTGTCCCATGTTAACATTTCACTCCAGTTCACTCCAAAGCAGACTGGCTAATTGCCCATCTGCCATTCCTCCTATGTAGCTATCTGGTTCTCCTTTAAGACATCACCTCTGGGGCTGTGTTTGCTTGTTTGTACCTGTCATGAGGGCCTGCTTGTCCACCCAGCATGCCACTTGGTAACATCTTATCAGTTCCGTAAAGATCAAAGAGTCATGGTGATCTTTATCAGCCGGTATACCTCCCCTCCTCTACTCAAACCCTAACAAAGAACCTACACTGTGTATACCGTGCCTTTAAGCTCTATAGCCCTTCCTCTTCTTATCAGCAGAAAGACATTTCAAGGCTTCTTCACAATCCAGTAAGGCCTTGGGACAGGAGAAGAGGCCAGACTGACCTGTATCATTAAAGTTAATTGGGATGTTAATTCAACATTGTAACTCTAAGCATGTCATATTGGCTGTAAAATGGTGTCTTGCTCTGTGAAGGGATTCATAATGATTTTTATTTATTGAGTAATAATTTCGACCACCTTCTCTTGTGATTACTCTTTTTAGCTGGTGTAATCGTTGAAATTCAAGCTAGAATAGTTTTTGGTCTCTGAATCAGTCAAACTACAACAGTATTTAACATTTTGTTGCTTTTTCTACCTTGGTAATTTGTTATTTATTCCTGTTTTAAGTATTTGTTTCTTCTCTTTGGTGTCCTCAAGTGTATTTCAAAGTTCAGGCTGACTGAACATTTATGTGTTTATGCGCAGGCAGCGCAGGCGGCGCAGACGGTCTGGGGTAAGTTACCAAAGTCACGACCTTGTCCTGACCTGGGTTAAGGAAGTGGTCATGCAGCTTTAGACAAAGCTGTGGAAGAGAGAGACTGAGAGGCCAGGGCGGTCGTGCCAGAACAATAGAGGCTGCGCACAGAGTCTGGAAGTTACACAAAGACCAGAGCTGCCCCCTTCTCTTCCAGTCACACCTTACCATAGAGCTGGCATTTCACACTGACCTGTGAACAGCCATTCAGTCAAACTACTGTTTAACTTAAACCCTGTTTTTTTTATTGTGACATGATAAAACCCAACTGCTACTCTGTTATCTCAATTAACCGGTAGGTTTAAAAAACAGATATTTATGTGCATAATAAAAAAATATTGTACGTATAAAAGTTTTTATTCAGTAACTGACTAATTTACTTTGCTGTTGTTTTATCAAGCAAGTAGTATTTAAATATTAATTTAGGATAGTAAAGATACAGAAATGGAAACACAATGGGAACACAAAAATGGGACCCTAATTATTTGTAGTTATGTTTCATGTACATTTATAGTTAATATAGTTAGAGCTGAGTTTGTTTAATATGCATAAAGTCTGCACAGCAATATGTGTGCCAGTTATTTTAAATACAATGACTGTAATGAGATGAAACGTTTACTTATGATTTCAGTTCCTGGCATGAGTCACAGCTACGAGCTGAAGATGCTCGTGGTTTGATGGGGCCGACTACTCCGTAGGGAGTCAGACGACCTAAAAGATTCTTTGTCTCAGTCGAGTGCCCTATGGCAAGACCTTAGAGGAGGACCCTACAAGCCCCCCCTCCTGGTAACTCAATGGACTGCTCCACCCCATTACCTGTCCTGGCTCTGGATCAAGGTGTGGGGGCTGCATATCAAACAGTCTTCAGCCTTTGATGTTCACAGAAACACAAACACTGATCTGACTTGAGTCGTAACAGCTTATTTGTCCCCTTTAGTCATTCATAGCCTACTTGTTGAATGTCTAAACCTTCAAAGGCTCCTCTCTGTAGGTCTGGCTTACAGTAGCCATGCTGGACACTACGTCGAGGGTCTGGAGGATGGCCATCTGGCTTCCTGCCAGATTTGATATTGATTTATTGGTTGTACATGTGAAGATAGGAAGACCAGCTGCTGGAAGCCCGGGTGCTTTCTAGCACTTTGCCTCAAAGTAATTTACTCCTTATGAGGAGTTGTTAATAATGTTAATACAACATTTAAAAAAAATGTACGTTTTGAACGTTCACATTTTTAACATTTTTGTTGCCAAATGGAAACATTACAGAAATGTTCTAACAACCTAAAATGTTAGCTGGGATTAAATTTGCATACTACATTTGTTAAAGTAGTTATGGAAACTTGGGAACTTATGGAAAAAAATCAGTGCCCCTACAGCAAAAAGATGTTTCTCTAGAGTAGGGCAGTTTTACCAGGTGACGGGTGTCAGTACAGCTATCTTCCCCAGATTATCTTCAGTTCCCCCTCCCACCCCACCTGGCAGAGCCTTGTGATGTGGCTGTGTTCTTGATAATGAGGTGAGAACTTTATTGCTCTTGTCTCCAGCCTGGCACCAGTTCTCTGAGGGTAGGTCTGTTGGCAGGGTAACGCTGACTGACAACGAGCGCCCCCTATTGACCATTTACATTCACAACAAATTACATATCAATACAAAGTATTAAAATGGATTGTGGGTAATTAACAAATTTAGAAGTAATCCTTAAATGTGTGTTTACATTGGCATTAACATGATCAGATTGAACATATTAAGTACACCTATAAGTATGAATCTTTTTTTTTTACAGTGATTAAAACTCAAAGGCAGAGAGAGAGGACGAGAAAGAACGTTTGTATTTCTCTTCCTCTAGCACTCCATTTCAAAAGCGAGGGATCAAGGGCAGACTTGCGCATGACATGCGGTGAATGACAATAGCCGCCCACTCGCAGCCCCCTTAGGTATAGAAAACAGCAAGACAAAGGGACTCTGGATGTTCCCGGGTTAATAAGTGAGGGAAACACAGTTATTGAGGACAGAAGGAAGGACACTGGGAATTCAAGAGGAAGTCTAGTGCCCTATCCTCCAAACTGGATGGATAACAGAGAATAAACAATAGTGAGAGGTGACTGGAAGGAGATTTGGGGGGGCAAAATAACAGACCTTCACCTTTCCACTGGAGTCCGCGTGGTAGCACACGCTGTTAAGTGACTCGTACGCTAATTGATAAGATCCAGCACATGCGCACACTTTACACCCGATCTTTTACAAGTATCACTCCATTATCTTGTAATTGGAGTCGCATACATGCGACTGAAAGATCAAAGGAATCCATCTTGTCACATACAAAAGAAGTGCCAGGAGTTTTACCGCCTCTGAGAGCTGAGAACGTTCTCATGCTCGCCGTGGTATTTCTCTGTCAATTCACAATGACAGTCAACATGACTGTGAATATCACAAGCTTGAATTATAGTAAAGGTCCCTAAAGTGGCCGTTTATTATATAGAAGTCTAGATTGTGTCATTGCATAGAAACATAATCCTGACCTGTCTATATCTATGCACTTATTCACTGTTGCCTCTTATTGTAATTGAAGTTGCTTCCTTGTCCTCATTTGTAGGTCGCTTTGGATAAAAGCGTCAGCTAAATGACTAAATGTAAATGTACATTATTCTGAGTTAACTGGAGCATTGACTTATGATACCAACTGAATGAAGAAATTCAGGATTACAATTTTGCTTCCGCAATGCCAAAATATCTCCCGCGCTACTCTGAGCGTCACCAGCCCCCAGTGTAAAGCTGCAGCACAGGGGCCCTTTTGAACAGACTGTCATTTCCTTCTCAGGACTCTGTTATTCCAGTAGCCTTTGTGAAAAAGCCAAGTGGCCCAGCTAAAGACAGGAGGTGGGCCTTTCACAGGCAGCTGTGGTTGTGGACTCGGCAGGGGAGGGAGGCGCACATCGCAGGGGGATACAGGCTGAAAACAAACACTGGCTCTAACAGGAAAGAAACTACAAGATCCTGCTGGGATATTAGGGGGAGTCATGTGCTCATTTTCATACGTTGAGAAATATGCCACAGTGTGTCATGTTTGTTGTCATGCTGGCATGCTGTCAAGTGGATGTTTACAGTATAGTTCGATTTGAAGAAAACCACACAAATAAAATATACACACATGCTGTAATGAAAAAACTCTAAAAACTGTGTTTTACACAAAAATGTCATTTACCAACAATTGTGACATGTCAGAAAGTCTGATTTGTGTGATTTTATTATTGTCTAGCAAAAATAAAACGGTAAATAAGTGTCAACATTAAACGGAGAGAATGTATTAAAATAAAATCACACCAAAATGGGTAACAGGGTTGCAAATGTAGTCCAAATTAAGCTCAGTCACTCAGTGGGGACAATTTAGTATGGGACCAAATATTGGTTTGTAGTTACACAGAATTTATGGAAAAGTTTAATTGGTTCTTATAACAGCTTGGGTAACTGTTGAGCTTGACAAATGCAGTCAACACCACAGCACTCTAAACATCACCTCAGCATGCCAAATTCATGGACTATGCCAACTGCGATGTTGGGTAAAGACTGCCATCTGCTGGAAATCTGTCGTCACAGACATTTGTCACTATATTATTGATAATATGTATTTCTGTGACATGATATAAAGCTATTGTATGTATGCATACGAAGAAAATTAACGTTTATTTATTAGATAGTTATTGTATTGTAATAATATATTAATAGAAATATTTCTGTGGTCTTTATAAAGATTGCTCCTTGGAAAGACATCGATGCTTTTATGCACTTCATAAATTTATTATATTTATTATATATTTGTTATTTAAATAATATTAATTATTATACAGTTCGAAGACTGGCATCTGTTGGTCGGTATGGGTACTTTATGCTTTTTTCCACCCCCTTAAGAAGACGAAAAAATAACAGGTGTTATTTGATAGAATGAGATAATAGAATGAGATAATAGAATGAGTTTGCATGCAACCGAACTGTGCTTGCACACTGCACCCGCCCTCAAAAATTATGCGCGGATGTCACCGGTCTGTGTATTCATCCTGTATTCATATGAAATGAATACAGGATGTGGACCTCTCTGATGCATGTTTATGTTAGTGATGATTAGTAAATCATTATATATTAACATAATATCATATATTGAAATAATTCAAACTAAAACAATTAATAGAGGTTATATTTTCCAGACCTATCTCACATAATACTACAAATACACAACTGCAAATAAAAAACAAGACACTTGTACACATTCTTTATTAATTATTGAATAACAGTATTCTCTGTTCAGAAGTTAATGAAATGACACAAGGGTCTAACAGTGTTGTAGAGTAAGTGCCCATATATGTTGAGCACTTGGCAGCTGCTTCACTTTCATTCTCTGGTCCAACTCATACATTAGATAATAATAATAATAACTTCATAAACAATTTACTACATGTGAAATTTATATAAAGGCACAACATAAGCCTTTAGACCATGAGAAATACTAGGTGTGCCCAAACTTTTCTCTGTTACTATATGTCTGTCAAAATACACTGAATAAAATCCTAACTATTCATTTTATTTTATTTCTGACAGTATTATTCACCTACACATTGATGAACTAGGTGAAATCTCACAGTGGAGGGCGACAGTGGCAGGCGGGCTGGCTGGAATATCTGCCGCTATAGCAACCCATTCATTGGAAGTGGTTGAAACGAGGTTTATTGCTCAGAACTGCAGAGAACCAACGTACACGGGGCTGTTGCATTCACTCTTCAGCATCTACAGAAACGAAGGGCTTTAGGCTCTCTGCAGGGGCTTCTCCCTCACAATATTAGGTAAGTATGATGTCACATCAAATAGTACAGTATCTACAGTTTAAAGTTTTGTACGGCTAGGCTTCGGTAACATCCTGGAAGTGTTCAAAACTTTGCATAATTATTATAAATATGAATAATTAACATTAAGCTGTAATTACTTGACAAAGTTGGAAAATTGAACCGTATACCTCATATGTGCATTCCTGCGCGATAGATGCCGTCCCAGCTGTAGCAGGAGCGTCATGTTCGCCTCACGTCTTTGCAGAACTTTATCAATGGCTGTCTCGCGGCAGGAGTCGCGCAGACTCTCTCCTTCCCTTTTGAAACTGTTAAAAAAAGATACAGGTGAGGACCTTTGACATGTGCCGCTGGAATGTAATGCCACATGTCACCACCGGGGCCACACTGGTACCAGTGTCATATTACAATGAAACCACAAACACGAAAATCAAATACAAAATTGTCTTTGCAACAGTTCACACAGCACAGTGGAAGACACTAGCTATTATTAAAAAGCACAAGGTCTACTGACAGCTGAGAATGTGTATAGTGTCCAGTGCCTGCCTCTGCCAAAGATAACTTATCTAAAAATAGCTGACCCCTCACCCATACCTGTACAAACAATAAATAAATGATGGTGTTGCTTTATGTATGCCACCTATATGTTTCGTGGCAAACTACACACGAAAAGTTTTTTTCTCTTTTCGGCAAATCAAACTGCCATGGCTGACAAGTTTTCTGAGGAGACTGTCAGTTTGGTGCTAAACAAAAGCGTCTATAGACACAATCAACACAACCCGCAGAACATCCGCAATAAGGGTTAAAGGAAGCACAGGAAAATATGTTAGCACATTACTGAGAAATATTTATTTGTGAACAATACTGGCAGTCTTATGTGCAAAGATTTAATGATCAGTGAATCATTTTCCCAGTCAATTCTCCAGGCCCAGAATCCTCTTCTGCCACATTGTGGAGGAGTTGATGTCCATTTTAACGGGATGATAGACTGCTTCAGTCAGGTCATTAGGAACAAGGGCGTCATGGCTCTTTGGAGTGGCAATACGGCCAACACGGTGAAGGTGAGGTAAGTAATGACAGAAATAAAAATAACCTTAGTACTGTATGTCTTTTGTGTAAGTGCTCATACTAAGTTTGATCTTTCAACTAGTAAAACTACCTCTGAGTCGTATCAGCTGTACAACTCCTATTCACACTTAACTTCACATCGTGCATGGCAGCGTAAACAAGCAAATGAAGTGACAAGAATGTTGAATGCTCAACAGAGATGTTTCGACATGCAAAATTATCATGAGTTTTTTAAGGTGTCTCTGTCTAAAACAGCATGCTTCATGATTTATTATGTGTGTTTGGAGTTCATGATAAAAATGTCTTAGAAAGGACATAGCTTCACCATTTTCTTGCTAATCATATTAAGTTGTCTTTTTATATTACAGATTGTTCCATATTTTGGCTATATCGTTTCTCCACTAAGCTACAAGCTTCAGCCTTGGTGGACCAAAGCCTGGGCCCATACGAACTGCAGGAGTTTAAGCGCTACCTGACAAACCGAAAACTACAAGGGCCACAGAGTACATCCATAGAAAACCGCTTGTAATATAGTTTCTCCTAAACTGACTGTACTAATGCAAGGAGGAGCAAACAGGAAGTAGCGGAACTCTGCGATGCTTTGTGATTGTATACATTGATATGTGTAGAATGGTTTTACCGCATGATGCCGGAACTCAATGTTCATTATTCATGGTGGTACGTTGTGCAGAATAGTTGTATGGAACCTCCAATGGACTGTTTTGGATTCTGCATATACATACTTGATGGTCAGCACAGCCCATGCACATGTTCTGCAGTATCTCAGACACATCAGGTTAAAGCGAAGAACTTTTGAAGCAGTATTAAAACGGCACTGGTCATTTCAATGTTATGATATTCTCTCATTTAACTGTACACTGCACTGAAATAGTGTTTTTGAACTGTGATGGACTGATGAACTCTTTCATCTCTCTTTCACTCTTTTATTCTTTCATCTTTTATATCTCTCAGGCATTTTTGAGGTCATCTGTTATTTATATCATGTTTTTGAGGTCATCTTTTGGTGCAACTCGACATTCGCTTATATGATTAACAATAAGACAATATGATATGTTGAATCTGCTTAGCTGGCCACATAGTTACCCAGTAATTATTGAGCTGTTAAAAGACTCTTGAGCAATTGTGTTTTTCATTTAGGTGAATATTTTCCCAAATGTGGCACATAAACATGTCAACCTTGAATCTTGAAGCACACTGTACAAAGCAATAAAAATATATAGTTCTATTTTTCATCTTACTATATTTATATTTATATATATGTCCTACTGTGAGGGGTCCTACTGTAATATATTCTATATTATACTATGTTTTAATGAATGACAGTGTTTCTGATAGTATTGTTTTTGTCAGGATTATGGACTATCACACATTTCCAATTGGATCACTCGGTTTGCCACACAATCAAAAGTCATGTGAAGGACTTTATAATGGTACGATGACCTTTAATCCCGCACACACAAGATCATTAACTCAAGCCAGGCACTGAGTTGGGCAGTGACAAAGACAGGCCATGTCACCTTGGAGAACTGCTTTTCTTGAAAGCTGCAAGGGAGGAACCTGACAATCCTGATTCTCCTGCCATACTTGGCTATATCAAAGCCAAATGTATTTTAAAGTGATATAAAAATAGTACTATACCTTTTAGGCAAAATAGTGGTCACTATCTATTCCCTAACACGCAAAACTAATGTAAAACAAATTCCTTTCCCCCATAATGATTCCACCCTGGGAAGGCTTAAGGTTACCTTTCTGACTTTGAGCTGTTCATCCCCGTCATCGCAAAACGCCTCCGCCCTCGGAATCCGTGACGTTTGGTCGATCGTCCAATCACAGCCAGGGAGCTGTGCGTACGTTTCATCTCGCGAGACCCACCTTTTAAAAAACCTCGTCGCGACTTTTCATTCGGCCATTTCGAAGCAGCCGGCATTCCAAGCAAGTCCTGCGGCGCAGCGGGATTGACATCTTCAGGCTTCACCTCTCCGAGAACATCCGACAATGAATGAGACCGCCATCTCTTTCGCCAAGGACTTCTTGGCCGGTGGCATAGCCGCTGCCATCTCCAAAACCGCCGTGGCCCCCATTGAGAGAGTCAAACTGCTGCTTCAGGTATATACGCAGTGAAATTAGCGATATTATATAATTTCTGGTTTTTAAAAGCGAGATTATATGTTAAATCAAGGTAACGTTACACTAAGGCCAGTGTGGGTTTCGTCTAAATCGTTTAATCATAACAACAGCGTTTTTGATTTGAGATTTTCCAATTACACGTTTTATTCGAACAATTAATTAAAATATAAAATTTTCTAAAGAAAAGGCGAACGACTTGGCTTATGGTATCCTAACCATTCACCGATCAGATTGTGATTATTTAAATGTATTCTGTTTAATAATTAGATTTGATTATTACAGTATTTCGATAGAGACTCTGTTGGGTCCTAAATGTTCAGTAACCTTTAACTACCCTCTTCCTGGGAGCAACATGCGAAATGCCGCAATCAGCAGTCACGTAGGGAACAGAGGACTGTAATTAAATGGACTTAGTGTACATCTTGTTTTACTGACAGTTTGCAATAAATCATTTGTTTCTAAAACATGTTTTATCGTAACATAGTAAAGCAGCATCCACTGATCTCGCCAAGGTCGCGAGAAGGGGAGGCCTGCGAATAGCTAGGCCTTCGTTGCTAGCTCGCAAGCTAACGCTCGCTTCCTAGGTCGAAGAACCGTCTTTTGTTTGAGGCGGCGCTGCGTTCTACTGTAGTACATTACAGCCTTATACTACAGTATAATCTTATGAGGTGTTAATTTAATTGTTTGTACATATTCATAAAACAATTCGAACGAATTTTCATTTTGACCAGTTTCCGGTAACCATTTTACCGGAAGGTATCACGTTTTTACGCCTTGCCGGTTTTTCTTTCATTTAGCATCACGTGCTCGCGGTTCCTCCTTGAGGTTTCGCCCTTTATGGCTTTGTGCTGTAATGCCCTAGCTTGATAGGCTTTATCTTTTAGGGTAATTGGTTGTAACTAGTTAGGGACAGTGTTACTTGGAAGTATTGGAGATTGGTTAGCTCAAATGAATCTGTGTTTCATTGAGATGTTTGTGTGCGATTAATCACTTTTTTGTTTACAGGTGCAACATGCTAGCAAACAGATTACCGTGGATAAGCAGTACAAGGGCATTATGGACTGCGTGGTGCGTATTCCCAAGGAACAGGGCTTCCTGTCGTTCTGGAGAGGAAACCTGGCCAACGTCATCAGATACTTCCCCACCCAGGCCCTCAACTTTGCTTTCAAGGACAAGTACAAGAAGGTCTTCCTTGACGGTGTGGACAAGCGCACCCAGTTCTGGAGGTACTTCGCTGGTAACCTGGCCTCAGGTGGTGCTGCTGGTGCCACATCACTCTGCTTCGTCTACCCTCTTGACTTCGCGAGAACCCGTCTGGCCGCTGATGTCGGCAAAGCTGGCGCAGAAAGAGAGTTCAGCGGTCTTGGTAACTGCCTGGTGAAGATCTCCAAGTCTGATGGCATCCGGGGTCTGTACCAGGGCTTCAATGTGTCCGTGCAGGGTATCATCATTTACAGAGCTGCCTACTTTGGCATCTACGACACAGCCAAGGGTGAGTCTGAATTGCGTTGAGATGGCTCTTTACTTTTTCAGCTTGTGCCGTTCCTGCAATCATTGCGTCTGTTCTCTTGTCTTCAGGTATGTTGCCAGATCCCAAGAACACCCACATTGTTGTCAGCTGGATGATTGCTCAGACTGTGACTGCTGTTGCTGGTCTTGCATCCTACCCCTTCGACACGGTCCGTCGTCGTATGATGATGCAGTCTGGACGCAAAGGAGGTTGGTCACCGCTGTCCTGCTCTTGATGTTCCAAACTGTTGTAGTATGTTGACTTGATTCCACTCGAGCCAATTATTTACACGTTTGTGCTTTGTCTGTTGTAGCTGACATCATGTATTCTGGCACAATTGACTGCTGGAAGAAGATCGCTCGTGATGAGGGTGGCAAGGCTTTCTTCAAGGGAGCCTGGTCAAATGTTCTCCGAGGCATGGGCGGTGCCTTCGTGCTGGTCTTGTATGATGAGTTGAAGAAGG
>JAZGTJ010015425.1:0-13390 GCA_036877575.1 Botia almorhae | reverse complement strand
GCGACGCCTGATTGTTTCCTCGCAACGCCTGCGTCTGCAAAAGCATCTGCCAATAGAATAAATGTACATGTGCTCACCTGAGATCTGATGCTCCGGACAGTCTTTCTGGAAATGTTCCACTGAGCCACACACTCGACAGCAGCCTCCTGCAGCAACAGACAAACAAACGGAAACCGCACGTGCCAAGTAAGCTGATGTTTTAACAGCTCACACAAGCTGATCGCGTAATGTTGTTGAAGGGTTCACTCACCCGCTGCATACAGTCCCTTGGGGTTATCAGGACAGGATTTGGACAAATGACCCGTCTGACCACAAATAAAACACTTGGCATATGGCAGTTCACCTAGAAAACACAGAGTGACATTAATATACAGTGATGACACATGAATATGATAACCCAATATCTAATAAACCTAGTATCTAATGCAAAATCTTTTCATTTGTAAAATATTGCTAGTCGCTATTTTTGCTAGAAGTGAACTGCCACATAGTTTGACATTTATATATCTAATATAATGAGATTTAAAAAATTTGGAAACATTTAAGTAGCAAAATAATTTGAGGGCCACTGTCGCATCACTGACGCATCAGTGTGGATTCACGCTTACCCATGGCAGGATCCACTTTAGCACGACATCTCTGGAGTTCGTGTTCTGTAGAACCGCACCGATAACAGATCCCGCGTCCCATCTCTTCATCATTATCTGCCTCCGGGCAGTCGTGCAGCCCGTGACCGGGCTTTCTACAGTTGAAGCAGATCTAAAACAACAATAATATTAATATGAAATATACAGCATAATGTTCTATAATGTATTATCTTGTTTTTATTTAAATGCTTAAAGATGCTAGAGGCAATGTTAGCTTTACTAGAATTAGCCACTGACGTTAGACATGCCTTCCTTTCCAAAACCCCCCCTTACAAAGACATGACCACACCTCAGTGGAACACTTATTGAAATTAAATAACCTGTATGCCCATTTTGTAATGAGGACGTGTTGGTTGTGCGCAACTCACTCACAGCACCTTTTAAACTGTAAATATTTCAGTTTCTCATGTCTAGAACTTTACCATGATGTTCTTTTTATTTTCTTGTCTCTTTAATCTTCTGTTTTCTCGTCGTTCATCTTTCTTCAGCGCCGTGGCCACTTCTTCCCTCAGCTCCTGGTCTGCACTGGGCCCTCCAGATCTTCTCTGTAGAGTTTGATCTGTCTGCTTTAAATACTCCAGAAAGCCGTTCACATCTTCAGTATCACGCTTTCGTTTGTTCTTGTTTGGTTTCTTGACGCCTCTGCCCTGCTGCATGTGCAGTGAATTCTTCGGAGCTCTGGCAGGTCTGTTGGTCTGACCTCCGTGGTTACCTGCACTTGTTTTCGCTTCTCCTGCGTTCCCGCCTGTCCGGAGCTGTCCCCACGGTGTGGCATTTGCAGTCTTGTGTTTGTGACTGTTGTTTGCACGGGCCCACCTCGTCATTTTGAGTTCTGCTGGATGGAGAAAATACTAATGAAAGACACAGTGCAGGATTTTACATTATAATGAGCCCAAAGCAACAGCTGTTCAGAAGGACCAAAATCTGTCATGGGTTCCATAAAAATGTTAAAGATGAAACTTCTTAACACTCCCTCTAGTTCACGGTGTTGGTGTAGCCTGAAAACTATTAACACAAAAGTTAATAGGTTCGAACCCAGCTTGTATCACCACCGTTTCATCAAGCAAAAAACACTGGATTACTGTGTCAACTACAAGTGTACTTACTTGTTGTTGATCGCTTTAAAGTCACTTTATACGCTTTACACCTAATAACCTGACGTATGCCTAATTTGTGTATAGCCATTACCCCTTATGAAAATAGCTATGTATTTTGGCTTCTGCCAAAATAACATATACTGAATGTGTTAGTTATGACATTTAGAAAGTACGTGGTACTTTTGGTGCGTATACCATGACGATGTAATGGTATTTTTTGAGTACATTTATTGTTACTATAGTAAAACGGTGGTACTTTGTGTTAGCAACCACTGTTATTAAAAAACTCGAGCTGATAAAATGACATACAGACTACAGGAATCATTAAATAACGTACTCACCATAAATTATAATCTTTAAATATGAACTCCAAAAACAACACCGTACACATGCGTACGCCTGTCCCACCAGTAAAAGCCTCCGGTGGGAAACTGCACCGGCACTCATTGTAGGTTCCGTCCGCTATTTTGAACGGACTAAAAATCAGGCGTTCCAGCAGGTGGACAATTAATCTGCTTGTCGAGGACGCGTTTAAAAAGACACGTTTTCCTTTCGTGCAGTTTAACATTATATCTTTCCTACAAGTTTTTTCCATAAGTTTTCACTTTCACAAAATGCTTTGGTTCCTTATACTGCTGGCTTGGTTTTGTGAAGGTACAATAACCACGCACGGTCCGAATGAACACACTAAACACAATTATTTCGCTTGATATTTACATCTGCGTTATGAATTATGATTTCCTACGTTTTTGTTTTTTGCAGTGTCGGGGGGACCTTTGGAAAAACAGAAGACCTCTGAAGTCCAGTATGATGAAGGTAAATCGGTGTACGTAATGTTTTTTAATAAAATAAGTTGTATTCTTTTCAAATGTTTGATGCTGTTTTGTCTGTTTTTGTCAGGATATATTAACTCACTAAGTGACCATCACCATTGGCAACACGGTGAAACAGCGTTGGGTAAATGATGTACATTACCACGGAAATGTCGTAAATACTCATTTGTGTATATTATATGCGTGTATATTATATGTGTGTATGTATTCAACAGAGTATGGAGATGATTATGCAGTCCAGGAGGGGGATATCTTGTTACCTGTAAGCCCACATCACGCTTTTATAAAAAAAATATATATTCTTTAATAGTGTCACATCAAAGTTATTAGTGACAACAACGTTTTTAAAATGTATTTTATGTCTTTATATATCGTATTTATTGTTAGTGGAACGTTTTAAAAACGTTACAAAATTAAAAAATATGGTCGAATAGCGTTCAAGCAATAACATTAACGCAACGTCTAAAAACCGGACGTTTTGAACGTTGCTACAGCTTTAGAAATAACGTTTAACTATTTGTTACATGATGGAAACGTTAGGGGAACGTTCTTATAACCATAAATGGAGAAACTGGAGGAAATCTTGTTGTTTAGGCTGACAGGAACGCAGCGACTGGTTTGTGGGCAGAAGTGGACGGAAGATTGTCTCTGCCGTATGAAATTGATTTTGTTCTCGGTGAGTTTTTTTGCATGTTAAAGGTGTGCGTCTGTTTTTGGCACCGAATAGTTTTCTATGCCGTTCTGTGCAGACTTTAGTTTGTTCTCATGTTATACGTTTATTAATTTGACGTGTATATTGCAGTTTTTGCACTGTCGTCGCACATTTACCTGATAAAAATAAAGGATTTGTTGTTATATTGCGTGTATGTGTGCTTGATGGACTCAGAGGACCGAACCGAAGATATTCTGGCTGCTTTGAATATGATCAGCGAGCGGACGTGCGTCGGCTTTCATCCGCATGCAAATGAGACGGACTACTTGCGCTTCTATTACAGTAACGCGTGAGTTACAGTCTTCTGTCTCCTCCTGCGCTGTGATGCACTTTTAATGCCTTTTTAAAAATGCACTGACACGGTTGTGACGACTACAGTTGTTTGTTTGTCATTTATTGTAGTTCAGTTTCGGTTATCCTTCGTTTATGGCCGTTTTAGTTTATTGACCAGTTTGTTATACTTTAAAATGATATAATATTCCTTTTTAAACCTTTTTTTAGTCACGTGAGTGTTCACATGAAAGTGCAGTTTGTTTGTTTTTCTATTTGGTAGTTTTGTTTGCTTGTTTTGTGTTACTGAATTGTCATCCCATAACAAACAGATTTCCTTCATAATATTTGTTTGTAGTTTTTTATACAGGTGTGGAATGAAGATACCGCCTCATTTCATTCAGCAGCATCACTAAAAATCTAATCCAGAGTTTTCTGCTCTTCTTGCTGAAGGTGTGCGTCTTACGTGGGCTGTGTGGGGGGTGAACAGCCTGTTTTGGTTGGGCCGCAGTGTCAGGTTGGGAATATCTGCCATGAGGTCCTTCATACCCTCGGCCTGTATCACGAACATTCCCGGCCAGACCGTGGCAAATACATCACTATACTGTACGAAAACATCGCCGCGGGTATGTGGAATATTGAATTTGTCATCACTATTGAAATGAGCAAACTTTCTAAAGGAACGGATCAAATAAAACTGTTTAAACTATGTTTCAAAAACACAAAAATAAAATCGAAGTGTTAAAATGTATCCGTTATGATCTTAATTGGTTGAAAAGGAATGCGTTAATCCTGTGAAAATCCACTCGTGTTCCTTTAGGATATTGAAAAAATTTCAGGATATCCGACAGGCTCTATTGGCATCATAAATATTCCGGGAAAAAGTTTTTCCAAATTATTTTTCTTGTGTTTTGGATAGGGAAAGAGGAAAATTTTAAGGAGAAATATGGAAACACCCTCGGCCTTAAATATGATCTGAGATCTATCTTGCATTATGGAAAGTAAGCGTTCCACTTCATTATGCTTAAATGCTTTGTACGGTTTCTTGGATGCACAATGTTGTGCGCATGATATGGTAAGTTGCGCTATGATGATGTTTTGTAGCAATTATTTCTCCCGCAATGGAAAACCCACGATTCTGCCCAAGGACACTGCTGTGAAGATTGGCCAGAGAACTCACCTGAGTGACCTGGATGTGCAAAAAATCCAAAAGCTTTACCACTGTGGTATGACATCCGCTAACATACACCTGACAGACAGAGAGAAAAATAATACATCATACATTTTAAATTTCCACTTATGTGAAGTCGCATTGAGTTTCTCATTTGTTCATTTTTGCTTTTTAGACAAGAGAGAATAAAAGTACAAAAGTACAAACAATCCTGGAACATCAAACCTCACACGAAACTGTGATTTGGATGTTTTGTTGATGACAGTGGCTTTCTGAAGCTAGGATGACAAATAAAGGTTTGCAAAAAGGGAAAAATATTTGGGGTCATTGTGAATTTATTCTAATACTATTGCGGAGTTATTTAGAACAAGTTCATTTAGGATCACGCTTCTCATTCTTGTTGTTTTTGACGTTGTCCAGTAGGTGGCAGTCATGGTGCGTTTGTCATTTTAACCTAAAGTAAAAGTTTCAAATTGGGAAATTTGTAATTGTTGCCAACAAGTAAGTGTAAGGCACTAAAATGTACGATGTCATTTTCAATGTATATTTCATTGTATAGTATATAATGGTATTACATTCTACATTAGTTCATAAGAGTCCTGGAAATACACTGAGCAGTAAGACAGAGGTAAACGGTTGTAGACTGTTGCACTGGCGTAAAATCTGGTTTTCTTTAAGATGGATGGATCTATCTATCTAAAAGTTTGTTTAGGCATCAGGCAGACAAGAGGTAGTGATTCACGGTCTGACGTCATTAGAGATGGGTCTGACAAGTGACGTCACAGAGGGGGACCCGGAGAGATGCGCTGATGTAGATCGGAGTCAGTTTATTCCGCCGACTGATGCGCGAAGTTACAAGATCTCGGAAGAAAGGCAAGCGGCACAAAAATACAAACGTATGTACAGTAAAATGAATGGAAGGATAATTCTGTTGAATGTTAGTTGTTAACAGAAAAGAGTTCATACTTTCGCCGCGGAGACCGAGGAAAATTACTTGAACAGACTTAAATTCTTGGGGAAAAAACTGGACCTTACTTTAAAAAAAAAATCTTGGAGTTTTTCTTTAACATGGAACTTCGTGTCGATATCAGTTGGTCTCACTATTTACACGTCCTAAAGAGGCGTTTTGTCTCGCCTGCAGCGCGTATGGAAATGCTGACGCTTTTACGTTTGTTGAGCGCATTTCATAGTTTCTTTGTACGTAAATTATCACATTGATCTCTTTGTTTTAAAACGGGTTACAAAAGAGTTGTCAGTGATTTTATTCCCATACTAACCTGCGATTTAAAATCTTTTTGACGCGCATGTCGTTTAGTTTCTCCAGGTGCGCGTTTGTCTCATGGAAAGCGCGCACCGAGTTACGGTGCTTTTTTTTACTGAAGTAGAAACCGTTTGTCTTGCACTGTGATGTTTAAGGAATATTTTTCTTTGGGATCTACGGAACAAATTTTCATTCACTTTTTTTAACTTTTTTGCGCGAATGCTGTTGCGCACAAGTTTCAATTTTTGGAGACTGAACATTGGTGAGCTGGCCGACCTGCTTTCTTTACGCGCGAATTATATTTATAAACATTTATTTTAAACTCCTATAGCTTTTTATCTTGTAAAGTTTACCAAGGGAAGCATCTAAAATGCCCATCTGTGCCATGAAGAGCATTTGTACTCATTTCAGTCTTGGTGAGTTTCTGAAAGGAAGAATGTTTTTTGGAAGGATTAAGCTAGTGGACATTAAGCTATAAGCGTGCTTCAAGCTTTACACAGTGAGACTTTAAATGGCAGTGATGGCAACTCCAGATGTGTCATGTTCGCCAGGAGCACAAGAGAGTTGGAGAAATCTCAGTGCTGGAGTTAAAATATGCAACCAGAGCATCTCCAGATCTCCTCCGTACTCCCCTGAAGCCACAGCTGCGTTTGCTACAGCCATGACACTCGTAATGCTCTTCACCATTTTTGGAAACATTCTGGTTATCATCGCAGTCCTGACATGCCGTTCTCTGCGAGGGCCCCAGAATCTTTTTCTGGTCTCCCTGGCCGCAGCAGATATCTTGGTGGCCACCTTGATCATCCCCTTTTCCCTGGCCAACGAGCTTATGGGCTACTGGTACTTTGAATCGGTGTGGTGTGAGATCATCTTGGCGCTTGATGTGCTCTTCTGTACCTCCTCCATCATGCATCTGTGTGCCATCAGCTTGGACCGATACCTTTCCGTCTCCCGGCCAATGAAGTACGGCGCCCAGCGCACCCCTCGAAAGATCAAAGGGGCCATTCTTGTGGTGTGGCTCATCGCAGCTGTCATTTCTTTTCCGCCGCTGGTCTCCATGAACAAGACTCAAGGTCGCGAAGGAGGGGGCGGGCCACAGTGTAAACTCAACGATGAGGCGTGGTACATCCTCTACTCCTCCATTGGGTCATTCTTCGCCCCCTGCCTCATCATGATCCTGGTTTATGTTCGCATCTATCAGATCGCCAAGAAGCACACACGATGTCCGCCTGGAGAGCCCAGGAAAGACGGAGTAGCCTCCATCCCTCTGGAAGTGGTGCTGGAGAACGGCAAAGAGCAGGGAGGGGTGGACCAAGCAAATGCCCCCAATCTGGCTGCCCCATCCTCCAACCAGCCAGCTTTCAGAACCGAAACGACTGCGTGCCAGCCTCCGCCACCCCCTGGTGAGAACCAGCTGGAGATGAAACACGCGACGAGGCAAAAGGACAACAACAACGAGGAAAGTTCAAGCTCTGGCTCTGACATAGAGGTCGAGGGTGGGCATAATGCCAATGGGACAACCTCCAATGTAGGGGCACTGGAGGCTGGCCACCAGACCTCCTCACCAGCCCAAACATACAGGAATGTCATTGCCACGTCAAAGGGCAGCCAGCTGGCCCAGCAGAAACCAGCAGGAACTCCAAACACCAGGAGAAAAGCCATGATCGTCCGGGAGAAGCGCTTCACGTTTGTTCTGGCTGTGGTGATCGGAGTTTTCGTCATCTGCTGGTTTCCGTTCTTCTTCACCTACAGTTTACAGGCCGTTTGTCCGGCCTGTAAACTTCCGGAACCCTTGTTTAAATTCTTCTTCTGGATTGGCTACTGCAACAGCGCCCTGAATCCTCTCATCTACACCATCTTCAACAGGGACTTCAGGAAAGCCTTCAAGAAGATCTTGTGTAAAGGGTGTAAGGACTGTTCTTTATGAAAAGCGCGTGAATGAGAATCACAGCCGCACACGAGTTAAAAAATAAAGAATCTTGCACGTCTGTTTTGAAGTGACACGACTTCTCTTACAGTAAAGACTCTTGAGTTTACATGTGCGAATGACAATTACATGTACATGGAATCACACGGTAACGTTTTTCATGGGTTCCTTGAGGAATGTACATGAAAATGTTCCAGAACCACATGGTAAAATTTGGTCACGCATTTTTGCACATGTAAAATGTATATGTCTTTACTGTAAGGGTCAAGTACACCCCCCCTCCCCTCCCGATTTTTATTATTGTAATGATTTTATTAAAGTTAGCTAAATGGCTAAATTAATTTTATATGCAAAAATATGAGGGCCCTTATGATGTAAGACATTATATTTGTCCTGTTTGTTTACGTGACCCTGACATGGTTTGTGAGATTTACAATAGATGTGGTCACTTAGTACACTGACCAGTGATCCATACAATGATGAGTTTTCACAAAACTGCTTTGTGGGACTGATCTCAGAGCAGCTGAAGACTCTTTAACAGCTTCTCAAACTAAACTAAGCGGTTGGCCTTCCGTTGTGCGTTTTATCATCATAAATGAGGTGTCGCACCAAACATGAGGAACTCTGAAGTCTCTCTGGATGTTTGTTGCGCTGACCTACCCCTGTACTTTCAAAGACGATGCAGGTTTGTTTTTTTGAGGCACCTTGGGTTCTGCTGCAGTGGAAGATCACAGAGCCGAGTGTCAGAAGAGTTCTGAGAGCTTCACATCTCTGGAGAACTGCAGAGAGCTCTCAAAGCCCAAGAGGAAAGTTTCTGTCTCTGGGGTGGACATAAAAAGGAAGTGTATAGAGTGAGATAAATGGCTCTTGTCTTAAAATACAACATTCTCTCTGCTTAGATTTAAAAGCATGGCCTTATCTCTTATCCAAGTTGTTTGTCTGGTTGCAGCTTTCAGTAATGAATGAAATAGATTTCCTGAAATCCAGGCAAAAGATAAGTCTGCTTAGTATCTATTATAGCTTAATTTGACCGGTTCTGTTTGAGGCAAATGGACTTCGGGTCTTCAGCGTGACTCTCTACGCTGTCAGAATCTCTCCCAGTGTATAAAGAAGAGAGGGGTGCATATAATTGGAAGTAGGAATGTTCCAGCATGTCTTTGACTATAAAACCGCTTTTTGAATTTGGTTCCATTAAGTGTCCGGCTGAAATGAATTGTTGCCATATACCAAATGTGTTTGTGAAAATAAATTTGCGTCGAGTCATTAAGTCTACGGATTTGTGTGAATTATTTTATCAGACTGCTCACACAGAGTAAATGTGGGGCAGAGTGGCTAATGTTATTTATGATGATTTGTCAGTTGCTGGATTGTAATCAGATTATGGTAGAAAGTGTAAGATTACATCATCCAATCGGAGGATCTGTTATACAGCGTCTTATTTAGAACACACCACAAACGTTTTGACTTGTCACAATATATTTATAATTGCAACTTTTTAAATCATTTGTTAGATTTATTTTTTGGTAACTAAAGGTTTCTGAACTCCGCTAACGACAAGGGCTGATTGACAGGAAACCACAAAAAAGTGCATGTGCATCAAGCCCTAATAATCCATTTTGTATAATGAACTCTTTAATTATGCTGTTTTATATACGGTTCATTTGGCGAGTATACGCACCTGCTTTTGGTGCAGCAGTTATCTATATGACTGGACTAAAAGGATCAAGACTTTGAAACTTTTAATCGGTGCCAAGCTGTTTGGTTTGGTGCTTTAGGTTTTCTGAGTGTTTATGTTTAGTTGTAGATCAGACCCAACAGGAAACTGAGCGCTTGTCTGAAAGTGTTTTTAGTCTTAACAGGTTAATGTGGTTAGTTAATCTTTATCAAATTCACCATTACTTTCATTCTTCTGTAGATAAATGTATAAGCTAATGTTGTTGTTGTAGTTCATCAACTAGATCATCTTGTGAATTTCATTTGTTCCTGCATGCAGTTTATTACCATTTGCACGAATCTTCTCCTAACATGAGGTCAAACAAACATTCGTTCGCTTTGATTTCCCTTCATTACATCTGCCGACAAAATCTGCTGTTTGCAGCTGTTCATTTTTTCATCCCAGTTGCGTTTTAATTTTGTGAAACGACGCTTCCCTTTGGAATCTCAAGTGCCCTTCTGCTTTTTGAAGTGGCAAAAACAGATGCTACCAGACAGACTGAGGTGGAAGGTATTTGTACACAGACTTCAGAAGCTGAGATGTTGATTATGGGGGCTGCTGAGTTCGTTTTTATAATGACGACGACAAACCCTTGTGAAGGATGCCAAAGGTGCCGATTTTCTGTGTAAATGTATATCCGGCTGCTTTTGACCGTAGCGTAGAGTCAGAAATGTGGTGGGCCGTAAATTTCCAGTAATGAATGCTTCAGGCGTGGCTACAAGTGGACTTCAAAAGAGAGAGTTCACCCAAAGATGAAGAGACTTCTGTCATTTAATGACCCTCATGTCATTCCAAACCTGTATGACTTTTTCAGTATCTTCTTTTGTGTTCCACAGAAGTCAGTCAGTCATACAGGTTTGGAATGACATGAGGGATAGTAAATGATGGAAAATGGTTTTAACGTTGTTGCTTGGTTAAAATGTTACTCAGACAGGTTTTTTAAATGGTCTGTGACATTAATCATTCTACCAACAACTTAAGAATAGCACTTGCTATGATCTATAACGTTAAATAATGTTCTACTCACAATATTTCAAGAACTTTGAGAGAACATAAGCCGACATTCTGAGAACGTTTCCTGTTAGCTGGATTTGTCCTGCAGACTCGTTTTGCTTTACATTTGCAATATTCTGAGATTCTGGAATTATGCTCAACACTGAACACACTTCTTTAAAACTGCCATTAGTCATCTTTCATGAAGTTTTCACTTCAGAAGGGCTGAAAGCATCTGTATGCTGCGAGTTAATTAGGCAGCTTGTTTTTATATGAATGTACTTTGCAATCACTGTTTTTAGCCAGTGTTTACAGACCGGATCAGAGCAGCTGGATTGAGTTTTCAGATGCCTTTTAAGAGCTGTTATTTAAAGCCAGCTATGCATCGCAGTTTACTTGTCTCGCATCACTTATCTGGACCAACCCCAGTGTTTAGTCAAAGGTCTATATCCTCTATTATATAAACACATTTCATTTATACATGCGTTGTGCTGAAAGTTCATCAAGAAGTGGCGGCTGCAGATAATGCGTGCTCTGCGCTGCGTGTTTCCTGCAGAAGATATGAAGCAGTTATAGAACAGAATGTCCGACCACAGCTTTATCTGATATGAGACGCTTCACCTCAGTTTCTCACAGACTCGTAGGTTTTTTGGAGGGCAGGGGGCCTTCAAAACTTCCCAGCTACCAATCTCAGGTTGTAAGAATGTTCTCCTAATGTTTCCCTTAAATAAAAAAAAAAGTGAAAACCTAGGAACGTTTAACACATCCAGTTTTTTAGACGTTGTATTAATGTTATTGCTTGGTTATTAGAACGTTATTCGAAATGTTTTTAATTTTTTAACTTTAAAACATTCCAATAACAACACTTCAGCAAAGCAACTAATAACTCTCTCTGTCACTCTCTCTCTCTCTGTCACTCTCTCTCTCTCTGTCACTCTCTCTCTCTGTCACGCTCTCTCTCTGTGTCACTCTCTCTCTGTCACGCTCTCTCTCTCTCAGTGTCACTCTCTCTCTGTCACTCTCTGTGTCACTCTCTCTCTGTGTCACTCTCTCTCTGTGTCACTCTCTCTCTGTCACCCTCTCTCTGTCAATCTCTCTGTCTCTCTCTCTCTCTGTCTTTCGCTCTCTCTGTCTCTCTCTCTGTCACTCTCTCTCTCTCTGTCACTCTCTCTGTCACTCTCTCTCTCTGTCACTCTCTCTGTCACTCTCTCTTTCTCTGTCACTCTCTCTGTCACTCTCTCTTTCTCTGTCACTCTCTCTGTCACTCTCTCTGTCACTCTCAGTGACAGAGTTTGGTTTGATATTCTTGCCTAATGAATCGGTCATCCCACACTAGGATGAGTGATTTGAGTGATCGGAGGGGATTGTGGGTATTAGTCAAATCCACACAGAACAATGAGGAAATCATTTCCCATCATCTAGTGATTATTTTTGGCTCTTTGCACTTGTGTGATGACAAAGCCACAGATTCTGATGGATCATAGACAAACTGCTGGACCGGAGAATGTTTACTGCTGAGATGCAGTTTAATTATAGTTTAGTTTTAAAGTGGAGTTTGGTCTTGCATTTTTTAGGGGAAGCAAACACCACAGTTGAAATAATGGAAGATTCTGTTGAGAAATGTCTGAGATCTGATTTTGATTGCTGACACACTAGCAAATCTTTGCACCGATTGAGACGTTGTTGAGATCGCTGGTATTCTCAGTTATCAAATAAAGTTCTTGCAGGAATGTTAGTAGAACTTTTTAACATATAACCGTTTTTTTCTTAGATAAAAAAATTATATATTGTATCTAATTTTTGTTTATACTTTTGCATATGTAGACAAGTTAAGCATTATATATAATGTGATATATACATATATCAAAACCGTTACTTGTTTTAAAAATGTTACAGGATTTAGTTTGAACAACTTTTTAAAACCAAGCAATATTGTTCTTAACACTATAGAACGCTAACGTTTTTGTTCCTTAATAGAAACATTATGGAAACTTTCTTACCTAGTACTGCTTACAAACCGATCGCAATATATGCATGACTGGACCGGTTCGGATGGCCAATGCATTCTCAGTGCCACGCAGGGATGCAGTGGTGATGCAAATTAAAATGGAAATTTATAAAAATCATGAAAACATTTCATGGGATGGTGTCTGCTGTGCTCGGGTGCATAAATTATACATGAATTCATAATCTTAGGAAAGTCTCGTCTCTTACCTGGGATAAAAATGCTCATATAAGCCAAGCAAAAACACGAATTTCATCAACATAAAAATGATGCTCTCTGATTAATTATCCATATGTCTATTTAGCCTTCTGTGTATTATAATTTAATTAGCATTCCTTCCAGTAAATATATTTAAGTCTGTGATGACTAGCTAACACATCATGGCAAAATGCTAATGAAACAAACTGGGAATTTAAAGAACCACTCACAGGAAAAAAAAATCACATCTCACTAGTAAGTCAATTTATTCTTACTGAGTGCATGAATTTTTGTGTGTGTAAAACAGAAAGGTTCTACGGATATTAAAGGTTCTTTATGGAACCACACAGCCAAAGATAAATCTTCTATGGTGTCATGAAGTACCTTTTCAAGAGTGTAAGAACTCTGAGCTTTAACAGTTTCTCCATGTAGTTCCCATGGCAGCCAGTGAAATAGACGTTGCCGTTTTCTGCGTTTGTAAGCATGCAAAACTATTCAGGTTAATTTTATTGCACTGCAGCAATGTGTGTATTGTGCATTATTTGTCTCTTCAGTGATTTCA
>JAZGTJ010015424.1:0-13391 GCA_036877575.1 Botia almorhae | reverse complement strand
CAGTAGTGACCATGTTTGGGGCATTAATTCCCATTTATATTACCACAGTTTTACTATCAATGCCATGATCAAACTATGGTTGCTGTAACAAAACCATGGTTAATTTATGGTTACCATGGTTTAATTATAGTAACCATGTTCTTTTTGGTGTAACTGTAGCTAATTTTCATAAAGGGACAGTCTGATATTATTAGTGGATACCTTTTTTTTCACAAAAACACTTGTATTTGTTTCATGAACTTTCATGAGAACAATTAGATATGTTTGGTAAACTATAATCTATCATATATGTTCAAATGAATCTAGTAAAAGAAGTAGGTCGTTTTAAAGACATGAACTGTCTGTATTGTCTCTTAAAATGGTGATTTTAGCTTGTCCCACCTCAGGGGTCTTAAAACATGTTTGAATGTCCAAAAGCGTAACATCTTACATGTATTTTGCCTTAAAAAAGATAATAATCACCAATTTTCTTAAGTAAACCATTAAAAAACTTTGTTAACTAAATATGTACATATATGCAGAACTGTGTGACTGAGAAACATTTCAGACCAAACGCGTCTTCTGAAACAACCGTGAGAACAAAGAAGAAACCTCGATAATAAATGGAATACAGATGAAGGTCATGAAGGACTTCAGTTACTACAAAGATTTCTGCATATGTTTATTGATAAGTTATTATGAGGCGTGTGGCAGTAAATTTAATTTGAGGTTTAAAAGTACAAAGAACTGTTTTATAATTCATGGACCTTTCTTTGAGAAGAACTCCATCAAACACTGTATTTTATTTTCCACTTCCTCAGCATGAAAACATGAAATATTAAACAAAGGTTGTGTGTGTGTGTGTGTGTGTGTGTGTGAGTGTAATACATTAATATCCCTGCACCCCTTTTGACAGCAGATTAATGTAGAGGGCGTTCATATTCCTCAAATCCCAAAATAAACCCAAACACAAAAATATAAACATAAACAAAAACAAATCCCTGGCAACAGTACTTAAATCACAATAACAGAGAATGGAGGAGAGACGGTTACATAAAATATGTTGAATATTTTTCTCTCTTCTCTCTAAACTATTGTGTTTTTATTTATTTAAATCATTATCCAGTTATAAATATGACTTTATTCAAAACTACACTCATCCATACATCCATTCTCTGTGCTGCTTATCCCTGTTGGGGTCACCAGGAGTGCCTTAAAAAATACATTCAAAAGGATTTACACACACAATGTCTTGACTGTACCTCCATGCAAACAATCTCTATACTGCAGTCTATCTGCAACAGCATTTGAGTCTGGAGATTGTGATAAAGAAACAGGTTCAATTAAAAGGCTGAAATTCCCTAAAAGAATAGAAGTGTGCACCAAACCAAAGTCAATATGAGACCGTAAACTCATCATGCAGGCAGCCATTTTGTTGCCATGTGACAAGAAAACCATAAAACAGGAAGTGATGACACAGGACCCACGTTGATCCTCACAACTGTGTGTCATCCTCAGTAAGACACGCATATTTTAACCAGAACACCAGTCACTTAATTATTTTTAACATCCGTACCAAATCATGGAAGCCACTAAATTAACATTTTTGTTGAAAACGGTCAAACCAACATGCACACAAAGATTACATTTACAGTTGTTCAATTAGCAGATGCTTTCATTTAAAGTAACTTACAGATGAGGGTGCATTTAGTTGTTTTAAGGGCCAACAATATGCACAGTCTGCAAGGCTATATTTACATGCAGGAACAGAGTTGAAGCTACGGAGAGGTAAAACAAACCTTACAAGGTTAAACAAAGTTCAGGATTAGTCAAGCGTATATGGAACGTGTGCTTTTAGTTGGTCCTTGAAGGTCTTACATTTCCAGGAACACCGTACATCCTTATTCATCATTGACCCTTCATACCGTACCCTGTTTAATTTAACATCCGCTTTGGGAATGTTGTAATTTCTTTGAGTATTCCTGACAAATATCTGCTGACACTTGAGTTTTGAAAGTGAGAGAGAGGGTGGGGGCAGGATGTGCGAGTGAATTTATTGGGCAACATTGGAGTGAGAAACTAATAATGATGACTGTTTGTTGAAAAACCCAGAGGAAATCTTTCTCCTTCACCAAACCCCAATCCAGCCGGTAATATGAGCATCTGGGTCTTACACGACCCTGACCAGCCCATATCAGCTCTAATGCAGTCCTGGATTCTCTTGAAACCACTGTTATCAGACTATGCGATTCAAAATATCACTGTTATTCTTTCCTTCATATTCTGTTCAGCTGCTCTTCCGTCCCCTGCGCTATAAACAGGATGTCATGTGACCCGCTCTGGATACTATGTGTCATGGGAGCAAAAGGTCATCCAGCTGCTGTCATGTGGATGGGAGAATGGTAGAAAGTGTTTTGATGAATATGTATCGGTTTAAGCACGCGCACGGACATCGTCTGCATGCAAATCCACTTGTGCTTGCATCATGATGCATGTTGGAGTCTCTTATAAGCTTCAGGGTCAGTGTGTGGGCAGTGTATTGCCAATGAACACGCCTGCTTCAGGTCTCTCTCTCTTTTTTATCTCTGCTCCCCATTTTTCTTCTCTCTTTGAAGTAGCCTGAGGTTACTGTGCACTCATCTCTCGCGTTGGCCTTCACTTATTTATGTATTGGTTGACTGAAGTGAAGTTCAGTTGATGTCTTGTGATCTCAAAGCCACGGTACACTTTGTACTGCGCCGAGCTGGTCAAAATGTCTTAAATCACTGGCGCTTTGCTCCCATCACAGTGAGAGAGGAAAAAACAGCTCTCGCTGTCTCGCCGTGTGACTTGCTTTGAGTTCCTGGGTTCAGTCAAGGGGGATTTCTGGGTATATGTTGTATCTAACAGATTTCCCATAAGCCCACTCTAAATTAAGCTGACACAATGTGTTTTCATAACCCTGCTGAAAGGACCATCCTAGACCAGTTTAAGGTGGTTTGCTGGTTTTAGGTGGTTTCAGCTGGTCTAGCTTGTCTCTCAGTAAGATAAGGCTGTTTTTTTTCTGATAGATTGGTCTTTTAACCTGTTTTTAAAAAACCCTTAAATACTTACCCAGGCTGGAAGACCAGCTTACCACCATAGGCTGGTTTAAGCTGTCATTTTCACAGGGAATACATGAACGCTGCATTATAAATATGAAATACATTGTTATTGCCAGTTAAATATATATATTTTACCCTGCAGTGCTTTTATTCTGTAGCCTACATTGAGTTAAAATAATGGTTGGCATTTAATAACTATGCAGGCTGAATGAGTGGGTGAAAATGGCAGATGGGCACGTCAGATGACAAAACATTTTCAACAGTGTGGTTATATGCAGGAGATCAGTGCTGCATACAACCACAGCAAAGAGCTGTGATTGGCCAATTATCCTGTCGATGCAATAGTCCCCGCCTCCTCTTCAGGCAACAGGTCTGCAATCAGCCTGAATCAGTCAAACTGGTGCAAATGAAAGAACTAATTACAGAGTAAACATCTCACATACTCAAATACTTTCATGTCACGTCTAAACTGGAAAAAGTGTCTATGAGAGTATTAAAGTTGCAGCTTCACGCCTAAGCTAATCTTGACACCTGCAGCGTTTAATGGAATGTATAATAATATTAAATAATAATAATAATAAAAAATAAGTAATAAGTAAAAACCTACAAGAATGCTTTTGCATCTGTGCTTACTGTTTTATTGTTTTTAAAACAGTGAATGTTTTAACGTTGCATCAACATGATGGAATATGATGTAACTTGTACTAAACAACATAACAATGTAAACTGGTAAATGGAAATGAAGCATAAACATTTGGGAAGACTGCCCGCTAGCTAGTTGTTATGGTGCATGTTTGTAAAATCAGATTGCAAAAAAGATGTATGGTTACATCTTTGGGTTTGCGAGTGAACCGAATTAGTGTCAGTGAGGTGCAGCAGCTAAAGCCCTTATTGTGGTGGAGCTTGTCACAATTGTGAGGGAAAGTCTTATAAAGACGAGGCTTGTGTGTGTGCTTGTGTGTTTTGTGTGTGTGTGTGTGTGTGTGTGTGTGCTTGTGTGTTTTTGTGTGGCTTCTCTTTGGTACTTCTGTCAACATTGTATTTACCCTATTGGAGCACACTTTTATGATTTCATATTTATTAAAACGCTCCCTGTGGTGACAGTCAAGTTTTGGATGTTGTTTATATGTAAATTTGGTGTTTTAAACAAGCTTTTAGATAAACCACGTGTTTTGTCTCTTTAAAACTGCAGTTTACCCTTAACAGTCTTAAAAACAGTTTCCTACTTCACAAGAAGTGTTGTCACGTCAATGACTGGACCGAGTGGATCAGACAGTCTGAGCTGGTGTGGTTGAGTGGTGGCGGGGGCTAATTTGCATATTCATATTGTGAAGCATGAAGAAATGAAATCATAAAAGTTCTACTTTCTGTGCACTGTATCAATGCCGTAAGTCTTCCAATGCCATGATATGATATTTTGTGTAAAGAACAGATTTAAATTTACGCTGCTATGTGTTGACAAATCTGCATTAGCTCTCTTCTGTGTCCATGAGGGTTGCAATGTCCAACCTGGAGAAAAATCGTTCTTTTAAGTCGCATTTGAGTAATCCAGTTCACAAAATCTTGACTTACAATAAAGCTCTCGAGTCATACAGTACAAACCACTTTTATCGTCCTTTTATGGTGCCGTGCCTTTTAAAAGCTTGAAGGCTTCAGCTCTGTTGTATTTGCATAAAAGACAGAATAGTACATTCTTTTTGTGTTCCATAAAAGAAAGTTTTTTGGTGTAACTTTAACTGATACACACACACACACACACACACACACACACATATATATATATATATATATATACACACGTACATGTGAGAGAGAGAGAAAGAGAGAGACTAAACATTGGTAATGTTTTGTAGTATGTGGTGGAATCTAAACATTTGTATACAGCTGTTTTGTTTGTGTGACTGTAAGCGAGTATTCGATCTACTGCTGATGATTCACTCAGATGTTGAAACTGAAGAAACATGCGAGATTTGTCATCCAGGACCACAGGTTTGTGATGATTGATTTATTACTCACTGAAGTGGGTAATGACTACAGTCCAATTTCAGTTAATGGATTTTGTGAACAGAAAACTTTATTTATTCTCTTGAAAAAAAAGACTGAACAAAAACGTTGAGGGGTGAGTTGGGACAATAACAGTAAATGTGGTAATGTGCTATAAGCAAATACAAGTAATTGCTTTATTGTTCTTATTTACCTTCAAATACGGCCGGCACATCATTTTATCGTGACTGTACACTCTCTTGTGTGTTTGATGATGCAGAATAATTCTAAATAATAAGCTACATAAGCAGTATTTGTATATTTGTAATTGGAATACTTCAGAACTCGCACATTTTAATATTTCTCCGTCTTAATATATTTGTTTATAGAACTGATTTTTATTTACTAATTTATTTGATTTGGATATGTGTGCCCACGCATTCTTTAAAAGGGGCCAAGTGGAGGACATAATATTAAGCTTTATGTATACATACATGTATACATATGGACACCAATAGATTTCAGGAATGGTGTTTAAGCAATGGTATAATAAACCGTATATAATTACGGTTCAGCCTCTTTATTAGAATACAGGAAAATACAGGACAAATAGATGCAAAACCAACCCGGAAAAATCTGCTTCAGTAGGCCAAAGAGTGAAGTATTTAATGTGACCCACACTCACAGCAGGAACAACAGCAGAAAGCGGTTCTCTGAAACTTAAACTGAATGAAATCCTCATTTTTAACTCTAATTTAATGACTTCAGGACAGTCTCCTCTAAAGAGTTCATGAGGTGTTTAGTGCCAAGAGAGATCACACTTAAAACTGACTTCAGCCTTCTCCTTCTGAAAACATATTCCCTGTATTTCCTGTTTTTATCTTAATAAAAAGGAGACTGAAAAATACATGTGGATGGTCATTTTAACGTTTCTAAAACACCAAAGATATACCATAGACTTTTGCACAGTACTATATTATTTATAAAATGCATTATATATAATGTTTTATATAGTATATAATGTATTTATATACCTTACATTGCCAAACCCTTATAAAAGTTCGGATACACTGTAGAGTCATAGAAACATTCATTTCTACTGAGGTTCACATATTAATCATTAATAGCCACAGACATCAATTTTTCAGTTCAGAGAAATTCACTATTTTATACTGTGATTCATTTAGAGTTAAACCTCTTTTTGCCACTTCACTGTCAGAAACTGTGTGTTTTTCAGATGATGATGGGAGCATGTTTCCTGGAACAATTTCAGAAGCTAAATGTAGACATGAGGTTTTTAATTATAGTTCCTGGAACAAGCGCTGAAATTCCAAAACCTGTATTTTGTTAACTAATGGTTAAAATCATGTAATCGGGTGTCTATTGTTCTCTGACGTGGCAGGTTAGGTCATGTGATGACTCCACGAGAGATGTAAGACTAACTTCTGCAGAGAACTGTGCTCATCTCTACCAGCTCGACTGTTTTAGCCGATACACAACTGTCGACCGTCAGGAAGTGGACCAATGGCTAATCCAAATATAACCTGACATGACCATGAACGCACACCTCAATCTGTACTCATTAAAACGACTGTTATGTTCCACAGTCGTGTGATTGTGCACAATTAGATTTCTTTCTAAATCAAACAGAGAAGGGCGACCTGTTTTGGGAAAATGTACCTGTTTTTGATTTCATGTATTCAATTCTTATAAACCAGTTTTAAGTAGTTGAACTTACCACCAGCAGCACCAAATGGAACAGCAAACTGTGTTTGGGCAGCTTGACTGCGTAAGACATACAAGCACTGGTTCCAGCAATGGTATGAGTTTGGGGCGGGACTATCTATTTGTCTGGAGGGAGTGTGTGAAATTTGTGTAAAAATAATTATTACTGTTGCTGTTTAATGCTCATTCGCCAAGAACCCACAATCTGTACCAGGTAAAGTGTCTAAAGGTAAAGTGCAGGAGCAGCACTGTGCATAGTGAGTATTTAAAAGTTACTCATTCTTTCTAGCAAACGTACATTCTTTCTGTGATAAACATTTGCTTGTACATGCCTTTATACATGGCACCTTATTCACAAACAGCTCAATTAACTGACATAAAGATGAGGTAAAATTGGACTACTACATTGCATTACAATGAAATGCCATGTAGACAAGCCCACTGTATTTATTTTAAAGATCAGATTCAGGTGTCTGAATCACAGTGTTGAGAGTGATGGTGTACAGTCTAGCTAAAATACACCAGATTGCGGTAGTCTACCGTATCCTACACAACCGAGCCCTTGGGAGATTCTACACTGTGCGAATCACATTTAGCGCAAAATTTGTGGTCGTGTTTGCAAAACATGACTTGATTTGCATAACTGGTTTAGTAAACCATGAGCGAAAACAACGCATACAGCGTTTGCAAGTAAACAACACTATCAGTGGCCATAACTGGCTCTCAGTGGATTTCACTCTGAATGTTAATAGAACACACATATTAAAGAACCAGCAATGCCATTAAGACATGTCATACATTAAACATAGATACTCATCACATGAGAGTAAATTATGCAGCGTGAACTGACCAATTATGCACTAGCAGGTTCTTCTCTTAAGCAAAGATGGCCATCTGAATGACTCCATAAACCTTCCACAACCAGCTGAAAGTGGAGTTCCACCTCCATAACGAGCTGGAAATGCATTTCTCTGTTCGTTCTGTGTGACATTTAAAAGGGCCGTACAGCCGTCTGTCTCCTCGCGAGCGGCCCTACATTTTCTTTTTTCAGGTATTTCAGTCAATCTGATGCTTTGGTCTGTTTAGTCTGCTTTCTCTTCTGACTGACAGCACAACTTTTCTTTCCTTAATGGCCCTAACAAGGGAAAAAAGTTCTTGTTTTCAGCCGCGGCGTCGAGATTAACGAAGACACCAATCAAAGAGAGGGAACCAATCTGCAAATTCCGTAAATAAGCCTTTGGTTTTGATCCGGGCACAAATGAGCGCTGCGCTTGAGGTTCGTAGCGAGCGAGAGACCCTCGCTGATGTGGCCCCCGTCTCCCTGCGCTTTGACGGGCTTTTGAGGCTGGGAGTTGGTCTAAGCCAGTATTTTACTGGGTTGAGCTGTCGCGATGACATTCTGCAGATCAATGCTGCGTCTGAGCTGATGTGAGACTGTTGTATCTTTTCTCCAGGCAGCATTAAGATGACAACACAACAGCTGCCTTTGAGTTTGTGTCACTCTTGCTTGGCTGATCAAAGCCCCAGGCTTCACTTTTCTCTCTCTCTCTCTCTCTGTCTTTGGTATCTTTTAAACACTGTAATATTCTCATCCCCTCTGGGAGAACAGCTTTCAGGCAGAAAGTAACGTGTTTGAGAGGGCTATCACTTTTTTCGCCGATAACCCACAGAAGTGGGGGGGCTGAGGAGTCGAAATAAAAATGAATTAATGTAAAATCGCCCAACAGGCCTCGCTTTTAACTTCTAATGGTAAGATCAAACGTCTACTGCTCTTTCTGTCACCCCTCTCCTCTCCTCTGCCCGTTCGTCTTACCCTCAGATAAGTCATATATTAAGATTATGGGCTGACTTTTTAATTAACTCCAAAAATCCTCACTTCTGCCCTGCTCGCTGCAATTTTCACCACATGTACAGCATAGTCAAAAAGTGTCCCTCTCCCCTACTTATTCTGCATGTCACTCATCCCGGACTGATGGAACGTCAACGATTATGCATGTCGGCACGTGATCGCACGTCCTCGCGAAAGCAAAGATCTTATCCCAGCGTTGANAACTCCAAAAATCCTCACTTCTGCCCTGCTCACTGCAATTTTCACCACATGTACAGCATAGTCAAAAAGTGTCCCTCTCCCCTACTTATTCTGCATGTCACTCATCCCGGACTGATGGAACGTCATGGATTATGCATGTCGGCACGTGATCGCACGTCCTCGCGAAAGCAAAGATCTTATCCCAGCGTTGAGATTGATTTAAAGCTATGAGACAGGCGGTTACAGTGAATTTGCGCTGTAATACAGCCGCAACATCAGTCATTAACTCATTGATTTCCACATCGCTGGCAACTGCTTTTATAGACTCCCATTAAACAGATTCACTCTTTTTAAATCTGTCAGGAATCAGCACTAATAAGGGGGGAAGGCTTCGAATAAAAGCCCGTTTTCAGAAGACTGAGCTGTGATACATCAGTAATGCCCAATCTCAAGCGCTGCTAATGGACGTCCACATGACACATTCCAGTTTCATCTGGTACTTAAACTTATGACCTATGGATTTAGCAGCAGCTCCGCTCAAAGCTGGACTTTTTTAGAATGGTCCAACTGCAGCTTATTCTGGCCAAGAATCCCGCTTAAGCAGGACAAGGCCGTCTGACTGACACAAAATTCACAAATGAGATAAAGACTTAATTGCAAATCTGCTAAAAGCCTCATTGCTAGATTTTTCTCAAACGTTTCTTTTAAAGTTTAAAAAGATATCTTAGACAATGTCTCAAACTGTGATCAGAGCGACACCAATGTTGGCAATTAATAGTCAGAGATTTTAATTGCTCTGTTTCTTTCTCAATAAATAGTAAAATGTATTGCCTTCAAAAGTTAGGATTACTTTATTGTTTTCTTTTTTAGAATAAAATTCCACACTTTCTAAAGTATCACTTTTTAAACAATATTAAAGGAGTGTGCAGGTAGAAGTGTACACTGCTTAGGGACACTGTGAATCAGAATGCATAACCTGGAAACTGTGTAAAATCAGCCAATCGTATTGAAGCTGACCATTTTTGTGTGCAACATGCATCACGCAGTCAACGAGCGGCCCATGGGCCTGACAAGTGATGCTGTGACTAGCTAAAAGCTAACTGTCCAGCTCACTACGTGCAGTGCTTTGTGATTCTCAACAGCACTGTGTTTACCTCATCTTATGCTGATGTAGTGTTGCTGTCAAACTTCCATCCATTAAACCTCTTAGTCCATAATCGTAACAGCTGAGAAGCCAGAAGGAGGAGTGCTGATGAAGTGTGCCGAGCTCAAATTGGCATAATTCGCTTTGAAAGCCACTGAATAGTGAGATGATACAGATAATCCGTCCTTCGATATGAGCAAATGTTTAACAGCTGTGATGTGTTGATTATAGATGTGCGTTATTTTCTTCCTCTGATTGTAAATATCCACGCATGTCCACGGAGCCTCAGAAGATGCTTTTGTCAGGATGTAGTTTAGAAGATGATCGTTTGGTTAATTGGAGACGGCCACGAGAGTCTTTTAATCAGCCCGACTGTACAGTGGCAGTCTCCAGTCAATTATACTGTTAGCACGCTACGAGTGTGTGTTGACTCCACGCATAGGTGTGTGTGTGTTTGGACAACCTTCTCCATTCAGCATTGGTGTGATATATGCACTGAAATGAACTAGTAGACGAAGAGAACAATGACATCATCAACAAAGGGCTTGTTGAGGGCCTGGCACACCTCTCCAAATTCATTAAACGGTCGCGTCTGTCAGATACGCCGCACTTCTTGTACCTCTGTACTCCAGAAATTTGTTTATATAGCCTGTTCGCCTCCGGAGCAGAAAGTAAAATCAGTTGCTAGGAGATGACAGGATTTGCTTAAAAGCATTCAACATCACTCCAATTTAAATGGTGACTGTGAAACGCGTAGCTGCAAATCTCTGAGTCGGGTGAAAACACAGCACGCACAAATAAATGCCAATTTCACATAAGAGAAAATTTACATGCAGGTTTTTTTAGCTCTGGGTACTTGAAAATCCCGACAGCTAGAGTTGCCTCGCGTTACACAGCCACAAAAATGCTCTGCTATCTCAGATCGGTTGTTTGTGAACATGTCTATTAATTTGCCGTTAATAAATCTTGGCATTACGCTAGCGTGGAAAACAATTAAAATCTTATCGTGCTACTCTCAGAGGGGCACAAAGCATGACCGTTTGACTGCGAGCCTGCTGTTAAGAAGAAAACAGATGAGCTTCGTTCATGGATGTGGAACTCTCCAAAGGGACAGAGCTGCTGATGGAAAACTAACATATCCGTTTTAATGGGAATATGTACTAGTGCCTGAAATGAGAAGGGGCTCTGTTATTCACTCTCTGCTATTTCTTTTAGTCCAGACTAAATTCATATTCCATTTAATACTTGTAAATGACGTTTCATAAGCGTCTATTAATACGTCATTTTTGTGTGTTTATATTTACAAACTGTTTATGAAAATCAAGCCACATCAAAGGCTCAAGTTCATGTATTTTTAATCATTTTGTTTCCCTAAAAGATCAATTTGCCTGTTTTTGCATCTTTATAATTAGAGGATATTGGCCTAAGTTTTGCTCTGCATACATAATTTGTGGTGTTCTGGTTTCCTTGAAGAGCTCATTTAGATGTTTTTTCCCCATGTTTTGAATTTTTGTCTTGTAAGTGGACCTCACACTTCAGTGCCTCAGAGAACAATCACAACAAATTCAGCCAAAATTCTGCATACATTTTACGCCATATAAAGCTCAAATTTTAGCACTAGACTGGAAACCTCGATCTCTCTCCCTCTGGTTCTCATACTTTCTCACACACTTCTTTTTTAACAGTGATCAAATGTATGTTTTCCCACAGACTGTGTGTGAATCGTCATCGGGATGTTTTATATTTGTTGTGTTGGTCTGCGCTGAAGGCTTTGCAAATCTGGTTGGAGAATTTTCCGGGAGCAAAGTGTTTCCATTGTGCAAACGGACAGGGAAACGGTTCGAGTGGAAATGAACAGAGAAAGACGGCGATTGTGTGCGCGAGGAAGCGTCTGTGCCAGAAACATTCTCTTTCTTACAGAAGTCTCCTGCCTAAATGACTTGAACTTCACAACAGCAGAATCAGCACATATTTCTCTGCAGTTGCTCTCAGAGAGACGGTGTTTGTTCGGAATAACAGGACACAGAACCGGCAGCGTGCAGGAACTAATAAAAACAGAGTAGGGCCACAGCTATACAAATAAAACAGAAACAACGGCGATATTGTGGATAAGAACACTCAAACAGGTTAATGACTGCAGAGCCACTCATTGGAAAAGTTTGTTTTTTAGGATAACAGTTAAACCTACTGAGAAAAGAAAAACACTCAAAATCACATTTCTAACTGGATCTGCGATTCCACTGATAGGTATGTTTTCTCAGACCTCAGTTGATAATTTAGGATATGGAATTACTATGTTAATTTTGAACACAGGTCTCCAAGTTTGTCTAATCTTGCCTAAGGCATCAAGACCACCTTCAGAAATGAATAAATAAACAGGGTTATAGCGCCCCAGGCTATAAGCATGTAAACATTTACACTGTGCCTGATTCTAAAACGAACGTATTAAACCGACATTGATGAACAGAGTTTATTTTCTTTAACTGCTGGAGATTTCACTCTCGATTCGCTTCAGATCGCCAGTCACCATGAATTTTGCTGTGACAGCACTTTGCGAGATTTGCGCGAGCACATGAAAACTTCACATGTAGTTCAGGGACACCGAGATGGTGCCGCGTTTTCCAACAAACTTCCTGCTCATTATTTATTTTTATAATCCTGTCAGAATGCAGAACATCTTCTTTAGAGAGAGAGAGAGAGAGAGAAAGAGCGAGATAGAGAAAGAGAGAAAGAAAGAGAGAGAAAGGCAATCTCAACTCCCAGTTCTGCTCGTTGCTGTTGGTTACGATGTATCCCACTATGTGTGTGCTGGTGTGATGGAGAGGGGAACCGGCATGAACGCACGTGTGTGTTCGTGTGTGGGACACTGTTATGTACAACAAATGTGCGGGTCTATTTTTGCGTGTATATGTGCTAAGGGACTCCACACAGATTGCCAAGCTCTTATTTCCCGCCACACTGAAATCCTGTATTAATCCACTCGCTTCTTCAGAAAGCTGCAGGATCGGCCAGAAGCCATCGCCACATTTGGATAACAAGGCAACACGTGTTGAACTGATAATGGAGTTTACTGAAAATAATACTGCTAATTCTCTTCTCTTTTCACTTTCACCCGCTACTTCTACCCTTTATCTTGCGTTTACATGTGTTTGCAGTAAACACACTTAAAAATCTGGTCACATTTTTAACATTATTTTTAACATAAACGTCCCTCACACTTCTTTGCATTACCCCACTTCATTTAATGGAACACACACTCACGCACACACATAAGGCCCGTGTTTTGTAGGGCCAGTGTTTTGGCGATTGGTCCCACCTTGTCAGATTTTCCTACCGTAGCGGAAAATATTAGTTATATTTAGCGATCCATCCCACCACATTGAAGAATCCTACAGCGGGTTTTTGCGTTGCGTCTGTGACTGTGTAACTTTCCCGAAGATTCTTATTA
>JAZGTJ010015423.1:221-13391 GCA_036877575.1 Botia almorhae | reverse complement strand
AACAGACGCAATTACGATGAAATAAAATTTCTCATACCGTGAAATAAAATTTTGGTCATACCGCCCAGCCCTATTTGGCATGATTAATTATCTTGCCTTATTATATTATATTACTAGTACTGTGGGAAGCATTATAATGAAAGTATTGTTTTCAACTAACTTTTACTGTATATTGATGGTCTGAACTGGTGGACGCTGTGAAAAACATTCATTCCGTAGGTTAGTTTGTGTGTGAAGGGGATGAATAATTAACAAGGATCCAACACTGAGGTGCAGGAGTCTGTCATTGGCTGTTATCTTCTACAGGCTGTGCCATCAGTTTAAACAGAAACGCTGTGTCATCAGATGGTCACATGGAGCAGCAATCAGATACCTGATCCCACTGAGCTCATTTTTGTACAGACTTACAAAATGTGTATGTTTTACCTTCAGCTTAGGCCAAAGGTTAACTGTCTGAACTACTTTCTGAGAAGGCGCTTTTGTTGCTAAGGCTCATCAGCTGTGTTGTAAAACATAGGGAGCTATGACTAAAACAGTACCCGATGCATGATTTTAAATGCTCTTTAAAACTCAGTTAATAGTTACTCAAGCCACACAAATAGTGTTCCTTAATGAATTATGAGACTCTGACATTCTGTACACAGAATTGTTAAAACTAAACAAGCCTTCTAAAATCTTGAGATACTTGTCTTGAGATACTTCTGTCTCTCAAGAGTTCTGTCTCATCCTCTTTTTCGATTCTGTGGAAACCTAATTAATGGAGCATTCACAGAATGTAATTTTTTTGAAAGAACACAGGAACTGCAAGTATATTAACATTGTACTGTATATCATATATCAAAAACAGTGTTCGTGATTGATTGAATAACATTTTTAGAACAAAGCAATAACATTAACACAGTGTCTTAAAGACTAAATGTTTTCTTAATGGAAATGTTCTTACAGTATGAAATTGTTAGCTGGGACATGCTTACCTCTCTAGTGACTAAAAGAAATGAGCTTTAGTGAGACCGAAGTAACTTTACACCGGCTTAATGGCAGAAATGACATCATGAAGTCCACATTATCTTGGTGGCCTCACAGGAGGCTGAGGGCAGGAGGGCCCAGCCTAGCGTGTGTGTGTTATGAGGGGCTAATGACTCTGAACTGTGAGCAGGAGGCCCCAGGCTATTGCTGGCACACCACAGGCCAAAACAAACCACAACGCACTGCCAGTGAGAGGGAGAGCGCAGGCAAACTCCTGAGCCATTTCCATTCGTGCAGCTCCAAAAATAACCCTTGCTGACAGTTTTTTAATCTGCACACAACCCCTTCTGGTCCCCGGGGGGTTTCAAGGAGGATTGTTGGGCAAAGATACCGTCAAAATTCAAGCCTGGCTCTTTCTTTTGAGAGAAACAGTGAGCTGTGGTAAAATGTGCAAGTGATTTGTAGATCATCACAGAGCGAGTTGGTGATTAGCGCCTGTGTGCTAATTCAAAACGTTAGCAGCCAAAGGCGAAATCAAAGAGCTTTGCATTAGCGGAGGGCAAACGACTTTATTAGCTGATTTACAAGGTTGCATGCTCATACAATAGCATTTTCAAATGTTTCATCTTGGTGAACTCTAAGTTTAAAGAAAGCGATTCAAAGCGTTTTTATTGTATAATAACACAAATGTGAACCATGTGCATTTTACTCCTATAAATTTGCGTTGAACAAAGCAGTCAAACAAAAGCCAATGTCCTGTATATTATAGCCTCATAAACATGATGGGATCATATGGTTTTTCACCTGATATCATTTCAATGTGAATTCAATCACTCAGTCTTTATTTTTTGCAACTGAAGTGCCCTTGAGCAAGGCACCTAACCCCTGATTGCTCCCCGGGCGCAGTAGTGTGTTGCCCACTGCTCTGGGTGTGTGTGCGTGTTCACGACTTGCAGTGTGTGTTCACTCCTCACCAGTGATGGTTTAAATGCAGAGGTCATGGTATTTTGGGTATGGGTTACCATAACTGACAAATATGTCACATTATTATTATTATTTTAAGTATAAGAGTTTGACATGCTAAACATTTTATAAAATGAAGGTAATTACTAATGAATGAATGAATTATTAAGGGTTGTTTTTAGGGATAATGTGTTTTTGTTCGTTTAAAATGTGTTTTTCAAGCAATGTTACATTTTGGTGTATTCATATAGAATTTTATTCGAGAGTGTCGGTCGAGAGTGTGCATATATCAGCTGTTCCACAGAGACATAAAGCATGTCATTTATCTTAATAAGAAACACTGCAAAAATGCCTTTTTTTCTCTGAGACAGAAATATCTGTGTGGCATTTTAAAGCAGACAATACAAACAAATCTAAAATCAGTCAAAAATAGTTTGTATCTAGTAGTAGTAACCTCAAATGTCTGCAAAATCTTTTTGTCCCAGTGTGTATAAATGCTTTCCAAAGTAATGTGGGATTCCAGTGAGGCGTGAAGGCAGCAGCTGACCTCTAAAGCTTGTCTTCATGCATTATGTCTTAATTTTTCAGGTGATCTGTTTTTGTGCATTCTCAGATCTCTACATGACCTTATTTCACATGGGTCAGATGATTATAAAGTGAAATGCCTTCAAAAAATGACCATTGAAAGTGAGAGTGCAGGATAGGACAAAAAAGCACATCGTTTTGATGGAGGCCACAGGCTCTGAAGAAGCCAATGAATTTACTAAAGCATGTGAGTGGTTGGTTTTCTGGTCTGTTATTCTTGTAGATCACAATGAGATGGCCACTGTCTTCAGATATTGCTGCTCACATGCAGATTGTTATCAAAGAGGAAGTACAGAGGAAGTATGATCTTGAAGGTATTTATGTCTCATAAAGGAGAAACAGATTTTGTTAGTTTCAGTTGCAATGGAGAATAACTAAGTAAATGTAGCAACTTTATTAATTTAACTTTATTTTTCAGTAGCATGACAGTATGTCTGCTGATTTTTAAATAGTGTGGCATTTCCAGTAACAAGCTATATAAGTGAGCTATATAACAGCACACTTTACATAACCTGACAGATTGATTTAGTCAGTATAGCACAAAAGGTATTGCATGGGTTTTAAATATGTTATCTGTTTTTTTTGTTACTGTAGTTTTACAAGCAGCTTTCCCAAGATTAACTTTCAGGTCTTGGCAATGAATTCTCCTCTAACAGACAGTGGAAATAGTTGATGTGTTTCATGTAACCAGCATGTAAATCCTTAAAGGGTGTTTCTTTGGTTGTTAGTCTGGTATAGACACCCAGCCCTTCTGCCTCATCCTGATACCAGGGATCGGCCGCCGCCCGCTTACTGAGCTAGAACCTTATCCCATTCAGCATGACCGTGAGACATCACAAAGAGTGGCAGGTGTGTTCTCATCTTGACAGCACCGGTGGGCAAGGAAAAACCAGCTCACGTGACACGCTCAGCACTGTTGCATGTGCTGGCAAACCACACGAATGCAGACGAACACATGCACCAAGGTTTAACGTTATCCGTCACGGCTCGCTGTAATAATGGGATTTCCCCGCTGACCTACAATCCGAGCAGAAGAGGAGATCCCAATGCCTCCCCCACCAGCGACACTCAGTTTTTGCCTCCCCCTGCAGACTCGGCACATGTTCTGCCTGTTGGCGCGGATAATCTCATGAATAATCATTCATTTCTGATTTTGAAAAGCAAGCAATGTTTGAAATGGTTCCTAGAGGATCAAAGTGTGTATTGATCCCCTTTATAAATGGGGATTTTGTAGAACTATCTTCTAAGCGAGCCTCTGACATACTAGTTGGCGTACATAGATTACAAATGGTATGGAAATGATTGTTATCGGTTATCTGCACAACTGCATTAATTTAGCACACAATGAACTGTTGAAAATGATTTCTGTTGCTTCCCCTACAAATTAGTTTTGCATTTAGACAGGACAGTGAATCATATGATAATATTATATATCAAGATTATGATGGCAGCTGATTATCAGTGTCTACTCCCCAGGACACAATGGACAGTTTTGTCATAATGAAGTAGCCATATTTGCTTATATAAAAGTGAAATAGAAACGGTTAACAACTTGAGTTTTAGGGATGAAGCCACAATGCATTCATTGTTGACATGTAATGCTAACTACTGGAAATGCTGCCTGCACATTTCTGCTAAGTTTCTCTCCAAGATTTGTCACAGTTTCCCCATTCACAATGAAAGCTGACAGAATGAGGTCACATAATCACCACAGCAACGTGTCAGGCGGAATAATGGATGCACTTCTTTCAGGTCAAAGGTCATACAGCTGTGAGCCAGGTGAAGGAATGCTGAAGGCATTCAGTGTGTGCTTTGCATTGGATTTTGTGGCTTTTTTAAATGTGTGTTATAATCCTTGTCATGCAGCAGGGCCAAAAATGCTGTAAATAGCTACAGAATCCTGCTCTTTTAAATGGATTTTGCTGACTTTGAACTTTATTATATTAAAGCTATTTCTCTTACAACATATGATTGAGGTATATCGACAATGTCTTTTTAGATACAGGTACTTAGATACAATATTAGAACAACATGAAGAGTCACTTTCTTCAGCATATTGATATTGCTGTATTTCTTGATGTATATTTTTAAAGATGCTGCTTAAGGTAAACCCTCCATGTCAGGTTTTTTGTTTCACACAACACCCAACAGACATTTGTTTTTAGCCTTGTTGAACAATTTTATGTTGTTTATGGTGAATCTGTTACAATGTAATGCAATTATCATTGATAAGATAAATTATGACTGGACTTCTTAATAATGGATTGTTACTTTATGTTTGCTGTGGTAGAAATTTACAGGTTTTACCTGGCAAACAATGAAACAGATCAAAAATCTCAAACCTATACTAAAGAATGGAAATAAGTATCACAGAGACTTGGGCTCTTTTGACTTGGGCCAGTACACAGCCACATCACAAACACTCAGAACACCTTATCAACCACAACGCCCTAGCAACTACACAGAACATGGTGGAAACATTTATTTACAGTTTGCACAGAGTCCTGCCCGGTACAATTGTGAGACATTTTGCCTTGCAATGTCAAACCAAAAGAGTCAGCTTAGAAGAGAGATATTTTATATAAAGTCTTTAAATTTAGTTTGAGGACTGATTTGAATGTCAATATGCAAACACCAGACTCAGAGTTCTGCTTCTGTTTGCTCTGTTTTTAGACTCTGTTGAGCTCTTTATGGTTTTTCTTTTGCAGACCAGCATTTACAGTTTCATTGTTGCACCAGCATGTTAAAAATTGCAGTCCAAACACAGCCCAAAGCGAGGGGGGTTGGGGGGTGTGCCGTTAGCAACAGAACTGAAACTTTTGACTGGTTTTGTAGTCTTTCTTTAGTCCGACCTCTTTTTTCCTCTCTGGGTGCTATGTCAGCATCGGGTATGTCTAAAGCCTGAATCCTGAATCTAAAGAATTGTTTCAGAGGGGGATAAATTAGGAAAGAAAGAAATCTCCCTGACTTTGTTGCTAACCTCTTTGTCATGGTTGCCAGGAAACGGAAGCTATGTGACCAAACACTCCAGTTAGTGCGGGATGGGGGTAAAGAATACCCATGAGGGACAGGCCAAAAAAGAGTGAAAAGACACAGGGACGACTTGAAAGATGAGATGCCATTCATTGAGACCAAACTTGTTATTTATTTATTTTGGTGTCTTTGTACTAAAGAGTTTTCTTAACAGCTCTTAAATGTTTTTGCTGCCACATAACACATAAACATCTCCTTGTCTGGTGTCTCACTTCAGTGGAGATTTCGGCCTGATGGGCATTGTAATTTGGAAAAGCTAACAGGCTGTTTGCTAAGAAAAATGTATGCTAATCCTGCGTCTACATTGAAACGTACACAGATGCTGTTAACCAAAGCAACATCCAGTGCATTCAAGTTAAACACTTTATTTGTATGTGGATTACCTGGGAAATACCCAAAGTAATGTTGCTGTGTCAGGATGCTCATACCACAGAGTTTTGAAAGCATCACAGCCACAGTTATATACTTTTTGAGAGAATTGCCCTGTGAAAGGCTTGCTTTTAAATTACTTTGCATAATAAACAAAGAATGCAAGAAATACATTTTATTATGCAAAAAATGCCGCACTCCAGCTTCAAGAATATCGGACATTTATGTGTTAGTGTGTAAAAAGTTTGGCAATAACATCATAATAATGCATTATATGATGACATATGCTATATAGCTTTCATTTCATTTTTCAACACACACACATCTACTCACTGGTTTTCATGCTGACACTTGCTGATGAAATAAAAGGCAGCTTTAGCCGAGACAAAGGGTGTGTATCCAGTACACACTCGATTGCTCTCTTTTGTGCACTACAAACAGATCCATGTCACGAGATCCCTCCTGCCTATTAAACCCTAGCAAAACATGTGGATACATGTATATATAATAATTTGTATATAAATATATATATATATATATATATATAAACACACAAAGCAGATATTTTGTTTGCCATGTCCCATTTTGTTGGGTTTTCAAAAGTGGTGCACAGCACGGTCAGTTAGTGGAAGTGTACGAGTTTATAGCAGAAGTGTCCAAACCACAGCCTGCAATGTATTTTTTAAATAGAATAACATTTGCATGACAAATACGCAGCAGCATGCAACATACATACAGCTATATATAAGTGGATACATGCACAGGAAAATATAGTTATTAAAACAAAGAAAGACAAATCACAGATTTCCCCATACTTGAGTGTGACATAGACATAAGTATGCACTTAAGCTCTGCTTCCATGTGTTGACTAATTCCAAGGCATGCATTTATTATATTTTATTTTTAGATTTTATCTTTTCTATAACACACTAAAAATATCTAAATAACAGTAAAAATAAAAATATGTTTTTTACTAATATTAGTATGATGGTAGATAATCAATATTACAAAACTGACTGCACACAGGGCAGGGCTTGCAAAATCACTAGCCCAACGTCCCGGGGCTTTTGTGTCATCCAGTCGGGCTACCAAAATGTATTTTCGCCCTGCCCATTGGGTTATCTTATAAGGGACAAAAATATATTGCTATGCTTTTCATTCTCTTACAAATTTGTTAAGTTGTATGTAATTTTTGGGCATTGGGTAGCCACTAACGCGTTTGAATGCGCGCTTGCTTTAAACTTTAACTTCACGAATGCGCAAACTGTGTATTAGTGATGCTCATCCTGTCAGTCATTACTCTCCTCACGTGACCAGTGAAATCTCCCGCAGCAAGATTAAACATATGATACAGATTGCATGCACAGTGGAGAGAATAGTTGTGCGTGCACATGTGTGAAAATAAGATGTGCATGGATTTACGCAGGTATTTCAGTTCTGAAGTGGAGACCGATGCACAGATGGAGAAAGCTGATGAAGAAGATGCTATACCCTCAACATCAAGTGGCATTTTCTTATCTGTGACTTCACTTGATATTTCAGATTCAGAATCTGACACAGACGGAATTATGTTCTATATTGTTTTTACAACAAGTTCATAGAAATTTCAGTTATCTCTGTTTGATTGTCATTAGATTATTTTATACGATTGTTGTTATTTGTGTTTTGATTGATGTTTTGTCTCCTTTAAAATATTCTACTTATATTCTACTTAAATAATATGAATAATATACTTTTATTTGGGCTACTTAAATTCTTTTAGGGCTACCAAAATCTGAAGAGTGCCTGCCTGAAGGGCTACCAGGGATTTGGAAATTTTGCGATCCCTGCAGGGAATGCTAACAGATTAGTACTGGGTACTGTTGCGTAAATAATCATAATCTTTGTGTTGAATGCTGTGTAAATCATTCAGTGTTTGATAGGTGTTACTATGCGAATGGTTTTGCTGGTGTTACACATTATCAGTGGTTGTCTTGATGGTAATGCAGGCTAGATTGGCTTAGTATTGACTGGTTTTTGACACACATTGATTACCACAGTTCCCCTCTGTACGTAACAGCTTTTACTGGAAGCTTATTCAACGTACCCATTTCTTGTGTTTCTTGCATCAGAAATAATAAAGCTATGAAAGGTTGATACAGTTGCACTTACACAAAATACATTATTAAATTGTAATTAAGAATACATTAAGAATAAAGTTAAGAATACAGTTTTGTTTAAAGACTACATTTACTAATACAGTTTTAAAATCAAAAGTTGTATGGTAACATTAATGCACAACTAAAACAAACCAACAATGACCATTGCTGTGTTTCTGAAGCTCACTTGGAACAGCAGTGTGTTAGCAACACAAAGATTGCGTTCAATTATCAGGGAACACGTGTTCTGATAAATTGTATACCTTAAATGCAATTAGGGCTAGAGTAATGTCATGTTAAAAGCATCTGCTAAATGCATACATGTAATTGTAGAAATATATTGTTGTTAGTTCATAATAGTTAATGCATTTACATGCTAACAAATGTTAATGTTAACAAATAAAACTTTATTATAAAGTGTTACCAATTATATTTTCTGTTGTGTTTTTTTCCTGACAGTGGCAGTTGTGAAAGTAGAGCATTGAGATCTTGAGAATCACAGTTTAGCCAGTTTGAGTCGGTCAGTCTTGGTATGAGTCATGCTATAGCTGCTGACATTGTAGTGATTCTGTTAACTAACATCCTAACCAATTATTTCCTTTTCCTGTGGCATACCACCACCTACGCTCCTTTGTGTAGGATATGAGTCGGAAATCTACTTTCATGGTCCATCAAAACCTACTTCCTGTACGCAAGTTACTATTGTGGAAAAAACATGAGCTTTATTTATTGGCTTGTAATAGCACTTTCACTGACATTTTACCCTAAGGGCTTAAGTTTATTCCAAAGGCCTTTTCTGAGCGGTTACACAAGACACATTGAGTTACCAATGCTGCTGCTGCCTGTAACCGTTCGAACCATCTGCAACTGCCAACAGCATCGGTCAGCGCAACCGCCACACAAATCCCAACTGGCTGCGACTTTCATCTTATCTCGCTGACTAAACTAAACAAGCAGAAATTGACCCAAAGACAACAAGAGTCAGTTCCACCAGGGCCAATTAGGGGACGTTGCAACAGCAGCGAATGAAACTCCGCGTTTGAGACTGTGCCAGTGACTGCTCATCTGTCTCCACTTATTCAAACTTCTGCTTCATTCTTGTTTACTATGCTAGTGGCTAGTGTGGATAAAATTCTTCTTTATTACAGTTTATTCGTATTTATTCTTTTATTATTTTAATAAAAGGGATTATTTAGGAAATAACTCAGACATTTTTTGGTGAGATTCAATCAAAAAGCATCTGTAAAAAATAGTATGACGTATTAACCTGGCTGTCAAAGCCAAACAGTGTCAGGTGACATCACAGTCTTCATTGTTCAGACAGCATATGTTAAGCTGTGTTCCGTTTGTGTCTTTCATATGGATCTCTCATTTCCTCACAGCATCTTTGTTTTTGTGTATCATTGTGGCAGCAGTACAAAAAAGATCAAAGCTATTCATCGTCATCACATCTTTATAAAGATGATGTAATGTTGACTTCTCAGCAGCTTACACAGATTCCCTTCTACATGTGCATCGTTTTCAGTCTTCTGTGACTCTGTTATGATTTCATGTCAGAAAGTGTTTGTTTTGTTATGAAAGGATGTACTTGAATTCATAACAGCATCTTAGATTAATTGTCTTCATTGACTTTTACTCAGCCTCTTCCAAGTGCAATGTCTCATTGGACACTAGAGCATGTGGGTGTAGCAGTGACGTGGTTGTAAAGTCGGTGGTTGTGTTTGGATCTAGACCTGCTGACTTGAGTTTGGCTTGTGACTGGCTCTCGCTGTGTGGCCCTGTGCACATCTCTGCTGGTATAGCTCTGGTGTAATGAAAGGTCTGCTGTTTGGACAATCTGGAATGATCTGTCTTCCAGATCTTCTCTGCTATCCATCACAAAGGCTTTAATCAACTGTGCCAATCTAAAGGCCTCTGTTACCTAGTATTTGAATAAACAAAGGATGTTCATCATAGCTATATATACTATATATACTATATTGTAAATGTTACTGTAGCTCAGTTGGTAGAACGTTGTGTTAGCAGCGCAAAGGTTGTGGGTTTGATTCCTATGGGAGCACACATACTGACAAAATGTATAACATGAATGTACAGTAAGTTGCTTTGGATAAAAGCATCTGCCAAATGCATAAATGTAAATATTGTATTATTACAATGGTGCTGTTCATCCAAAACCTATTAGCAGGTGTCTTTTTTATTGAATAGTCTAGTACATTTTAGTCCTATTGCAGTTTTGAACTTACCGTTAAACTCGCAATATAATAATAATGATAGGGGTCTATTGTTAGAAATATTACTTTGTAATATAAATAACTTTATTTGGGTTGCATGAGATTGCAAAAATGCACATGCGATAACTTGCTAAATAATGCGATATGCAATAGAATTATGCTTTATAATTGTAAAATCTATTTAAGTATATTTAAAAACTGAAAATTAAATAACCAACATACATGTTTTACATTCTTTTTAGGTAAGTACATTTACATGTATGCATTTAGGGAACACAGGAACAAATATTAAAATTATTTCTATACCACAATTAAATATTGTGGTATAGATAGTTAAGTAGGAATGTTGGACACTTTATGCACTTAATGGTTAAACTTTTAAAAAGACAATGTCAGTATTCAGTTTACATCAGTTCAAATGTTGATAAAAGATTGATTCAGAACTGACAAATTAACTATTAAGCAGCTCTGAGGAGAAGAGTGATGTACATTTGCCAGACGCTTTTATTCAAAGCAACTTACTGTACATTCAACTTATACATTTTATCAGTATGTGTGCTCCCTTGGGAATCGAACCCACAACCTTTGCGCTGCTAACACAATGCTCTACCAACTGAGCTACAGGAACAGTTTAAGTGTTGTTCTCCAATCCAACACTAAGTGACATTTAATTATTGTAATTTTATTGTATTTCAGTTCTGTATTAAACCTCTGTTGTATTCAAATATCAACAATATCAATAGCTCAGTCTCTATATGCAATTACATTTTTATACATGTGACAGAGAAAGGTTTAATCTTATTGGTTAATAAGATTTTTTAAACTCTAAAAAAAAATCTACAGAAGCATTTAGTGATTGTAGTTTTTTTTGTAGTTTAGATTTAGTGAGAGTATGCAATGGCATAGTTTTGTAGCTACATCAGATGGTCTGGATTTTTAAGCTTGTTTGTTAATGTTAAAACAACGGCCAACAGCATATGTTCTACAGGGCTTTTGGGTTGTACAAAGCAACTGCAAACGTGTTCCGTAATGGTTCTTAGAAACAAATTACACTCCTTCACACAGTTGATGCTGAGTTATTTGCTCTTGGATCATGGCCATGACTCTGTTCTGGGATTCAGCTCCATTTATCTTTCTAATAGCATTCCAAAGCACTTCCAGGTTAAGGTGCAAACAGTTGCAGATATATAACTTGGGATAGCATGTGAACGTAATAAATGTGCTGTGAAGGCTTTAAAACTAGCTTCCTAAACCACAAGCTATTCATATTTTTAAAAAGGTACTATTTTAAAAAATAGATATACTGTGTTTGCATTGTGTCCAAACTAAAATTGGGGGGAAGCCTGCAGTTTGCAGTTTGTATTCTGAGCTGTTCATACTTGTAACGGCCAAACAGATTAATGTGTGGTTTTGATAATGATGCAGTAAAATACTTCATTATAACATTAATTCATTAATTTAGTAAGTAGCAAATGTTTGTGACTAAACCATGTGCATCTGATAAAAGCAGTAATAATAAAATGGCACATCAAACAGTTTGTAAGAGTTTAACAAAGGCAGGAAAGATGAAAACTCATAAATATGGATATAATTAGCTACAAAAAGTCAATGTAATAATTCTGTGCAGTGAATTAAGTTTAATAAGATCCTAGGGCAGCACACTTATTTATTTTGTCTGTTTGCTCAGCTATTGCTGTGTGCGCAATACATTGTGACTAAAACTGGAAAAGTTGCTTGGTACTAGAAAGGCTACAATGTTCAGAAGACACCTTAAAACTCATTTGCCAGTTAAATTGTATGATTCATTTGATAGGAATGGATGGCTTGTTTTCACTGGTGTTTTATCTCATTCAGAGCAGGAGCCTGCTGAGACAAGACCAACTTACTTTCGCTCAGAACACCTGACTGTCACTTTCACTGTGGCCATGTCCACACCGCAAGCTTTGGAGTAACAGCCATATTTGATGTTTTTAGCATTTAATTTTTTTTCTAGTTAGTTTAGCATTTAAACTAACATTTATGGAATGTTAGTCAAAGGTTGTTTTTACGTAAAACAAGAATAATTTAGCATAATTTACCACCCTCTGACTCCTAAATGAAAAGAAAAAAAAGGAATTAAAAATAAAAGGACTAAAAGAAATAAGAACTGTGCAAGCAAGCTTCATGCTAGCTAAAATTGGGGTTCAAATGTTCGGGTCAGCATTTCACTGAAGCCTGCCGGGGAACAAAACTACTACATAATTTTTATTTGATTTCCTGTCTTGTTGATTTGTATTTGTGTTTGTGCATACTACAAGATTGTATGGACAGGACTATTGTGTGGCCAGGCAGAAGGAAGGAAGCACAGCACATTGGACAAGAAGAATGGAGGGGAATTCTGTGTTCATAGAGAACACAAGAAGGGAAGGTAGTAGAGTGCCTTGCAAAAGTATTCATACCCCTTGAACTTTTTCACATTTTGTCACCTTACAACCACAAACTTAAATGTATTTTATTGACATTTTATGTAATAGACCAACACAAAGTAGCACAGAATTGGGAAGTGGAACGAAAATGATACACAGTTTTCAGAATTTAAAGCAAAACAAAATCTAAAATGTGTGGCGTGCATTTATATTTAGCCCCCTGTACTAATTAGTTAATAGAGTCCACCTGTGTGTAATTTAGTCTCAGTATAAATACACCTGTTCTGTTCTGTGAAAGTTTAAAGCAGGGTTAGGTTATAGAAAAATATCCCAAGCTTTGAACATCTCAAGGAGCACTGTTCAATCCATCATCCAAAAATGGAACAAGTATGCCACAACTGCAAACCTACCAAAACATGGCCGTCCACCTAAACTGACAGACCGAGCAAGGAGAGCACTGGTCAGAGAAGCAGCCAAGAG
>JAZGTJ010015422.1:0-13391 GCA_036877575.1 Botia almorhae | reverse complement strand
AATGAGTGCATCTCAATGAGATCACTCAACTCTGCCAGTCCGTGCCAAAGAACGAGGATCCATAAGACAGTTTATGATTAAGAAGCGATTAAAGAACATATTTTACAGTATTCAGTGGAAGTTTAGGATTTAAACAAGCGTTCAGGAACATGAAAATGTAATTTTGGTACATTTTCAGCAATGTGTGTGTATTTTTACAACTTATGTTATAATTAAAAGATTTGAAATATACTTCCAAATTTACGTGGTGTATTTGGTCATGGATCGGATTCATAATTATAATCAGGTAATTAGGCTAATGTTTGGACATCTGGGGTGTGTGTGTGTTTTGTAACGTGTATTTTAAATGAGCAACTGTTTTGTGGCTGCTTCCCAGCAGCCCGGAGGGTTTTGAATAATGGACAAGTAAATGAATCTTTCCCTCTTTTCAGCTGGTGAGGAGCTCATACATTATGAAAACTTTGTTTTGGTACATGATATGGTACTGAGTGAGCCTGGACTTTGTGCGTGTGTCTATAGATATACGCACTGATGGAGAAAGATTGAGCCTAAGTATGTTTGGCATGTCTTAACATCCCACGCTGGTAACTACAGAAACGCAAAGCTGTTTAATACACAAAGGCAAATTTCATGAACGACTGAAGATAATCAATACACAATCTGCCTGTGCAGCCCAGCTAACAGGGAACGTTCTCAGAATATTGGCTATCAAAAACGTTCTTGCGGTGATGTCACGTGTCGTTACATGTCATTGGCCAGCGTTATAAAATGTTAACATAAAAACGTTATTCTTACATTGTTAGAGGAACATTTTAAAAACATTACAGAATACTGTAACGTTAATACTAAAAAATGGATGTTTTGACATTTTTCTTAATGGAAATAGAATATTTCCCCAACAACTCAAAATTGTTACCTGGGATGTAAGGTACGTCTTAGGATGGTATGACATGGTCACATTTTAGGTAGAAGAATTGTGTGAAAGTTTCCATCATTAATTAACCACTGTGTTCTCTGCTGCATGTCGAGAAAGTCATTATCTATAACATATGTGGACATGTAGAGCAATACATCAGCAAACAGTGCCCAGATCTCAAACTCACAGAACACTCGTGTGTGTGTGTGTGTTTGTGTGTGTGTTAAATGTCTGGACATTACCAGGGTGCTACTACTGCCTTCAGTGCAATTCCATCAGTCTTTGCTTTAATTAAACACAGCACAGAGGAAAATGACCAATATGTACCATCTCAGTGACTCCAGTTGAAATAAGAAAAGGGTGTCTCTCTCTCTCTCTGTCAGCCCTGTAATGGAGTGACACTCGTTCTCACAGTTTCCTGGGAACGATCAATATGTAACGCATTTAAACCAAGACCGCATCGCTTCAACTGTCTAGAAGAGGAAGAGAAAGATCATATTGCTCTTCAAAAAAACCATCTAAGCCAGGAGAAGAATATGGATCCTTTCTGCTTAGTGGTTACTGGTTAACAATATCTCATTCTTGCATGAACAAGAGCTACAAACACTCTCAGCAAAGCTTTAGTTAATAACAATTTATCCACTGGCCTGTGTCAGGGACAAGCCCTGTCTTGTGTCAGACAAGCACAAACTTGCCAAAATGACCTAATATTCTACAAAAGATAAATCATTAGTCAAACAGAACATTATGGACCACAACAGTTACTTGCATTGTATTAAACGAGCAAAGATTATCTAACTGAAAACACAGTTATCACCTCCCAACTTAAAATTCTGATCGGCTCAGATTGATTTTTATTCACTGACTGTTTGTGGTCAAACTAACCCATTTCCAACTAATATTTAATTCCTTCACAAAATATTGTACACATCGATCGCTGATGTTAATTTTCAGGGGTGACGTGATAAATGATATTTCAGAGACTTTCTGCAGTGTCATGCTGTTTTCCAACTGTTCCATTATTTTCAGGCCAGTTCTGTTTCATTATTCCCAACATTCCCTGTCTGGTATGGGAAGATTTCCTTAAGTTTAATACTTATCAAAAGGCGCTAATTTCCCAGATTTATTGTCAGTTGATTTTGACTTTATTGCTGAAACTAAAAGTGCCTGAACACAAGATTTACGTTTAAATTTCTTGGCGGACGCTTTTATCCGAAGTGACTTACAGTTCATTCAAGTTATACATTTTATCAGTACATGTGCTCCCCTGGGAATCGAACCCACAATCTTTGCGCTGCTAACGCAACGCTCAAACTGAGCTACAGGAACAAGATGGTGGAAGAGTTTGTGGATGGCTGGTGGATGTATGATCAACAGAATTTATTCCAGCTTAATATGAGAACCGTTAGGGCCATATGTTTAAAACTCTGCACAGTGTTTTTTAATTCCAAAACAAGTCTCTCTGTCATGTATTTCAAGATTAATGATAATTGTGATACATGTTCCAGGTCACTCTAGGATCTTTTTTCCCCAGTGCTTCACAACTATTAGAATAATGAGACTATTTGAAGGCCATAGTTGAAATATTTTAAACAGAAAATATTGATGGGTGCACAACTACAGTAATCGTCCAGGTTTAAAGTCTGGACTTGTTTTTTATAAACAGTTAGATGTATTAGCCTTCACTTATCTAAACAGCAGGTTTAAATCCGTGGCACTCCACCAAACTTCAGAGTATTTTTCGGTGTCTTGGGAATACTGTGGCTTGGGAGCTCTGGCTCATTCTAGGCTAAATGGGAACCTTTTAAAAACGTTCATGTCCTTCAAACTTTACCTGGAGGATGAATCTCTGAATCTGGATTCATTCAGAAAAACNAGACCTGTCTATATCTATGCACTTATTCACTGTTGCCTCTTATTGTAATTAAAGGTGCTTCCTTGTCCTCATTTGTAAGTCGCTTTGGATAAAAGCGTCAGCTAAATGACTAAATGTAAATGGGGTAGATAGGTCTGTGAATAAAAAATGAACGCCGGGACTTCTGGGTCACACAAAAGTGACACCATTGTACAACTCTGGATTACAGTAAATCCACGGATTGCTTGTAGTAAATTCAAGTTAATACAACCTGGGTTCCCCATGGTATAATTTAGCTATACGTTCGCGTCTTTACAGATTTCTGTGTATGTAATTTGAGGTGAGCTCGTGACTGGACTGTCAGCACCTCGCCCTGACTCCCCGGGAAATAACGACTATACTCCGGTCCTCTCCGGTTTCTAATGACGCGCATGCATTATTGAGCGCGCTCTCCCGGGCAGCGCGGTGCGGTCCCACTAGAAGCATCAGGTCAGCCTCGCTCACAACATTACACGAACAGCGTTCACACACTCATCCTGAAAAAGACTTAAATACTGACACTAAAAGATGCGGCCATTTGCTGTAGGACAAAGACACGCGTTGATCGGTTTCCCTCAAAAACTGAAACTTAGCCCCTCTCAAGAGCCAAATTCACCCCTTACGAAAATTAACCACGATCTTACCATAACAAAAGTGCAGTAACCATGGTTCTGTGGCACATTGATTCCCATGATTGTTTTGTGATTATTGTGGTTTAACTATAATAACCATGTTTTTTCCTGAGTAAAGTGTAGTAAAACTGGTTAATATTTGCGAGGGATAGTAGAAATGTGCAAGTTTAGGTAGTTATTGTAATTACTATAGTAAAAACATACCATGATATTACAACGTTCATTGTGTAGTCAATCATGGCACATAAATATTTAGCTAGTACCATCATAAGCGTGTCATCTGATACGATCACGGTTGTCATGGTGCCAAAACATTAATAATTCTATAAAGTCAACCATTGACTGCGCACTATTTAGTATCCTTGAGTCATGCAATAAGACACACTCTACCTCGCTGGAATGAAATCCAGTCTGACCCCATCATGATGTGTCAAAATCTGCAATAGCACAAAATGATACCGTGGATACGCTTACATTTAATGGGGCAGAACAGCAAGATAACGTTACAACACGGCCGGATTTTCTTTGACAACGTTAAGAGGTTTAAAGATCTTTATCCCACTTTAGCTAAAAAAAACAATTCCTTTATCTCGAAAACATCACACACAAGTTGCTGTAATTGTTTTCCTGTAACCTGTTTGGCTTGGAAACGACCAGTCACATTTTCGGGGATGGTTACAGTTTACAAATCGTGAAAAGCAATACAAACAATTAAATTAAAATATAAAAAAATAAAATGCATAACTAACAAGTTTTTCTGACATTATCCCCAGAGAGCATAAAATGGATTCTGCCACGTCACTGACCCCAACACCGATACTATGTGTGTTAACAATGTTAAACGTGCCACTATAATAAGTAAATTTGATCCTCAGAGGATTTACAGTCAGATGGGCATATGCAGAACTAATACTCATGAGCGTACAAAGGGAAACGGCGCCATCTGCTGGCTAGGAAATGCAATGTAACTACAGACGTCGGGTGTCCTTAGGAATCTGCGTTATTACTATTACTATTATTAGTTAATTGTCTACTTTGTATATAACGCTGATAAAATACATTCCCTATGTCATTTCTCTTAATTCTTGATAAATAGGGGAGGATAAGTATGTTTTTCGTTTCACTGTATTATGAAAATTAAAAAATAAAAACACATGAACAACAACACACTGCTTTTACAGCCTGAATGGGTTCAATACGTACATGTTTAACCGTCAGTTGTTCCGTTTCAATAACTGCCTCTCACAGATACAAAACATTAGGAGGTATGAGGTTTCTACAGTGAGTATATACGTGTAAAACATACACTGGTGTAATATACACATACATACATATGCACGCACAGATGTGTATATACACACATACATTCAACCTCATACACACGGAGTTAAAAAAACATCCTATTACAAGCCCTCAATGCACCAAAAAAAAGATAAAACATGCAGACGACGCAGGAAAGAGAGAAAACGACAAATGTTGGAATGAGTTTAACTTAGGCTGGTAGTTTGCAGTTTACCGGAGCGGTGTCGAATTTGGACTTCCTGCAACAATACGGTTCCCCTCATTTCTCAGTATGGTTTGGTTTGAGCCTCAACCTGGGGGTCATGATCTGGCTGGGAGTCCAAATTTGTCACAGCACCGGTCACGTCGGTGGCACGGAGACTAGCGCTTTTATCGCGTTTAAAGAACGGAGCGAGGCTGCCTCGCTCACTCCGAGCGCGCCCTCTCCTGGTCAGGGTTTGAAGCGCACTCTTCATTTAAGCACAATTAAACTCAATAAAAGTCAGCTAGTGAAGCAAAACGAGGAAATAAAGACGGAGATAACTGAAAATCGGCACTCAGACACACCATCACCAATGTATAAAGGAAACAAAAATAAGAGTCCCGGATAGCCATTATACCAGTTCAAAATGCGGAGAATCTATTGCTCCACCAGTTAATGTGTCAGGTTGGAGTTTAAGCTGCGTGTGATATACACGCTCAGTCGTCTGTGTACACTGAAATGGAGTCAGTCTTTAAGCGAGCTATCCTGTTGTATTTTAAATGTGCATTGGTATTATAATCCTATATAGTCAGAGATCAGCGAGAGCACCAACATTTTAAATAAAAAATTAGCTTCCCTATTCCCACACACACATTTAAATAAGATTTACATTAACTGACATTTTTTCAGTCTGATTATACGGTCCGTTATGTAAATCAGTAATGCCTCTTTTGGCCTACATAAAAATGCAAAAATGAACTTGAGCAAATAAGGCCAAATTAAATGTAAATAAAATCTTCAAGTCAAACTAGCTAAAGACATTCATCATATCTTGTGTACATCCTGTATTGTGATAGAACACGCTGGAGTGTGTGTGAGTGAGTGTATCAGCTGTTCAATCCTAGTACCTCAGCAGAAAAGCACATTTCCTTAGGAAACAAGCGCAATTCCCAGTTTTACAGATACCAGACGACCAAACAGTCTCCACTCCTGAGTTAGCAACACAATACAGCTCTTTTCTAGAAGGAATTTGCCCTGTTACACAGCTGCAGGTCTAGGCACTGTAGGTCCTGGGCTCAGTGGGTCCTGTTGTGCTGCTGCTGTTTTGAACTCAGCGAGTCCCATGGTCCCCAGCTGCGTCTCTGGGCTTAATAGGTCCTATGGTGCAGCTTCACCTCAGGGCAGTGGGCCCCGTGGTGCAGCGTCGCTTCTGGGCTCATCGGTCCAAGTGTTGCAGCTGGTCTTGTTGATGGAGCAGCATCCACAGAAAAAGAAGGCGTGTTTGGTCAGTAACATTTGATTTCCTGGTGTTAGCTGTGTCTCCTTGGTGACGGGTGAGAGTCGGCTAGCTGAAGAGTAAGACAGCTTAGACTTCAGCAGCCTTCAGGCCCATTTTCTCCTCATCCTGTCAGTCTGAGTTGGGCTTCTTCAGCGAGAAGGCGTAAATCTTAAAATGGTCGCTCAGCTGCTTCACCTGCACAGGTAAAAACATAGATAACATAGAAAAGGGGTTTACAGGATATACGTAACAGAACATAATTCTACACATTTTTGTATGCTTAACTGTAAAATCGTTGAAAATTGTTAACGGTTTTAGAATTTAATATGGCAAGATAAAAAATAATACACATGAAATATAAGTTAGTCAAAAAATATGCAAGTGATAAACTAATAAGCAGACAATATTTATTCCTCTCACTTTAAGAGCTTCATTATTGTTTTTATTACTTTAATTAGTTTACCCAAAAATGTACATTTTTCTGTAATTTATTTATCCCAACGTCATCCCAAACTTTTTTTCTTCTGAGGAACACAAAAGAAGATACTTTGAGGCACGCTGGTAAACCAAACTACGGTGGCACCCTTTGACTTCAATTGTATGAACACCAAACCACTGAAACATTTTTCAAAATATCTTCTTTTGTGTTCCACAGTAGGAAAGACTCATTTGGAATGACACAAGGGTTCATTTATGTCTCTTTAACATGTATTATTACTCAAACTATATGTAATGCAAAAGTCTAGCTACGTGTGGATGGACTCACAACTGAAACGCCATAGTGTACGTGAATGATAAGAACCACAGCCGTCCATATGTGCAGGATAACCGTTTCACTCTGCTGCGCAACCCCGGAGATCACCAGCAACACCACAGCTGTCATCGGCAACAACAACAAACTCAATGGCTTGCATCGAGTGTTACTCATCTGGCATACAATGAGCTTACACTGAGTGAGAGAGAGTGAGAGAGAGAGAGAGAGAGAGAGAGAGAGAGGGAAAGAGAGAATGTCAGGAGCAGACATCGGACAAGATGTTTTAACAGGAACTGAAAGACGTCCATTGTCACAGCTGCACACGTTGTTTATCTTACTGTGTGCACTCACAGTAACGTTGGAGAACGCCGTTCCAACCATGAGATAAAAGACTCTGGGCTGCTCGTGGACGATGTTTGTGGGAGAGAGATGGACCCACATCGTGGACAGCACAAACAGGAGAACCGGGGAGAAAAAGGGCAACATGGCTTCATATACAGAACTGTGCTTCAGGGTGTTGTTACGGTACGCCCTGAAAATAGCAGAGACAAAGTGAGAACAGACGCTCCTGCTCACGGAACCATACGCTGTTTAACAGAACAACACAAAGTTACTTAAAACACTCTTTTATTTTAATATTGTATTTTCTAGGGAGGTCTTACTTGAAGACATTGTAGAGGCTCATTGGCAATGTTACAACAAATAAACAACCTGTAATAAAACAAAATAGAGACAAAAATCAAATAAAATCAGATCATCCTTTCAAATTACAAATGTAGGATATAAGCCAATCACGACGCAGTATGTGATGTTTTAAAACTGTGAAGATCCAATAAACGTGCAGCGCTTGCTCACCGATAATCATGACACTGAAGAGATCTCTGTATTGTATATTCCAAATCATGGGTTTATACCACGTCTCCACGCCAACCACTGCTGTGACAATGTACACGATAGAGATAGTCTGACCAAACAAACAGACAGATTATTACAACCCTGCCTTGTCTTTTTCATGATATTTATTAGCATCTATCTACTTCGACGTGCTTCAAAACTGAATTCTAACCTTTGTAATTTTACTACACAGATGTAGACGTTTTTTCATTTTTTCATATTATCTGTTCATCGGTTAATTATTAGATCAGTGTCAGAAAGTACCACTTGGCTAATGTCGTAGCCCCAGGGCAGGAACAGAATTCCGGTGTTGTATTTCTCCCAGTGGGACAGTATGAAGGAAAACAGGACAACCCATAAGAGATAATACAGCGTTACCACGCTGACACCAGTTTCCCCCCGTCCGAAAACAGAGTACACTGTTGCGACGAAAAACATGCACGCCCAGCTGTCCAGGCCGTGGTCAAAGAGTTCTCCCAGTGGCGTGCTGGAGCTTGTTCTGCGAGCCTGTTTTCCATCCACACCATCTGCATGAAGCCACACACAAAAAATGTGTAAGTCAATATATGCATGATGTAATATTCATATTCACAGCAGTACATTCACCATCATTACAGCTGCAATCCGTAACTACTTTGGCTTAAAAATGAACAAAATCAGTTGTACATTATCAGCAAGTACATGACAGATCAATGTTCAACATGATCTCCTTACCATTTCCTGACTCATAGCGGTAAATTAAATAATAATGATTTATAATATGAGGTGTCGGGTTTGATTTCACAAAAAAGGTCAGTTTGGCTTTATTTGACTTTAACAAACGTAAGGAAAAGTTTGTAAAGTAACCTGAAATTGCATGTTTCGAACAGAGATGGCGGTAGAGAGGCGAAAGTTACGGTCTGCAGCTTTAAACAGACGACTATATTAAAAGACATTATTTTTTAAAGCTTTATTATGTAAGACCGTAAAGAGTTGGCAGGAAAGCATACAGGGTGACAGAAGAACATGAGTCGGAAAGGGTCACATCACGCGCAATAATTTACCCAACTGTCTATTCGGCTGTTGTCGTTTTACACAATATTAATATAAACACTAATAAACACACACTTACCTAACGTATAGGCCAAAAAGTTGAACAGACCAGCGGCTATCCATACCCAACTTGGCACGTGTGTGTAGCCTTCTCCTATATAATAAAAACAAGACAACAAATAAATTCCATTGTGTAATGTAATATCAGTTACATACTGACATCACACGCCTGTTAACAATCAACTGTTATGCTTTAGTGTTTATGTGAGTAACTGCAGTGTACAGCGCGTATATGTATATATGTAGCCTATATATTTGGAGCCTATATGTATATATAAGCTCTGTAAGTGCATATGTGAGAGCAGTGACTGGGTGTGGCTGTGTTGATGACTAAATGAATGAGTTGGAAGACCTTGATCTTTCATACAAAACATAGAGACAATATGGTAATACAAGAAAGTGGATCAGACCGTTTCCCACAACATCATAACACTCTCTTAGCAAATGAGAAATAGGGGGCGTGTCCACCAGCTGTTAGTTATTGCTTGTGCTGCACAGTGTTTGTTATTTAGAGGGCGGAGCAATGAAGAGAGGGGTGTTTGTTTAGGTGTCAACAGCATTTCTCAGACATCGCTCTAGCTAATTATAACTATTATAAGCCACGCAAACGGCGGCGTTTCCAGATCTCACCTGAGGCATAGAAGTCAAAGTCATAGAAGGACAGCAGGGTGAAAGTGAGTACCAGGAACATGAACCCGGTAAACGTGATGAGGTTTGGGGCGAGCCATGTGGGTAAGACCTGAGAGAGAGAGAGAGAGAGAGAGAGAGAGAGAGAGAGAAATGAGCAAGCTGCAAATACTCTGATCTCTACTGCGGTAATCAGATCCAGGCGCAACATTCATTAATGTTGCATATACGTCATTTAATGAAAGCAAAACACAACGTAATGCTGTTTTTCCAAGGGAAGCACCTTGTTGTTTGTGCCTTCGCGTGTTTTTGTTAAAAACAAACAGACAAAAAACAATTATCATAAACATCACCAAACATTAAAACTTACACTCCAAATTACGTACAATAAACACATTTCATTTTTTAAAATACGTTGGTCTGGTCACGCCTAAAAAGACATTTGTGAGTGACAGTCCAAACTGAAGCCTTAAATCGTTATCTGCTATTTTTAACCATCTAAATATTCCTTTCTAGTCAAATGGTTCTTGATGCCCGTTTTTTCTTTTATCTTGACAAAGTTTAAGCAAAGCATAAAACTAATCACACATGATCACACACTAATCACATGATCACACACTAATCACACGATCACACACAATCACATGTTCTCACCTTCACCAACGAGTTCCAGAACGGGTGCATGACATAGATGGAGAGGGGGTTGGAGTCCACTGCACTGTACTGTAAAGAGAAAAGACTGAGATGAAGAGCGAGACACCACATATCACACACGCTGACAGTCCACTCGAAACGTGTGAACAGCCGAAACATTAAAGTGCTAAACTGAGAGTTCCTGCCGTGTGAACGGATGTAACATGTACAGTTTTTAGTATTCATGTTACTGCTTAGTTGTAAAAATGTTGTTCAAACATTTTTTAAACCCTGTAGCGTTTTTTAACCATTCCACCAACAACTTAAGTTGTTAACATTTTTGATGACTGACGTAATGTTTAAAAATGTTCTACTAATGTTTCTGCGGGAATTTTTAAAAACTTTTTAGGGAATGGTACCCAATGTTCCGAGAACATTCCCTGTTAGCTGGGTCTACGGCTAGAGCCAATGTCTATTCATGATGACTTGAATGTAATGCTTTTCAACTTAATTATGGAATAACCAGTTATTTGCCTTTTGGGTGTGAGACACGAATCCCTCAGCTTGTGCTCATTATGGTTTAGGGACAGAGTGAACCATCAGAATCATCACCTGGATCTGGGGCAGTTTGAACCAACTACCCTTGACTAAAAACATGTTTTCAAGCATTCGACTGAAGAAAATACTTTGCTTGTTTGAGTGCAGTCATGGATTTTAAGAAGGGCTCAATAAAATAAATACGCTTATATCCAATAAGCTAAAAGCATTAGAGATTATGGTAAGATTGGACCATGTCTGGACAATAAATACCACAAAAATAAGATCCTTCAAGCTATGTGAGTGACACAGTGCAGTTTCTCTCCATATTAAACTGACACTGAGGCGTATAGAACGCATTTTGAGAAACAAAGGGCGTATACCTGCGAACTTGCATGCTGTAAAATTTGCTTAACACTTTGAAAGGGTATATTTAGCTCTGTGGTACAGCTGAAGTCCACGTTGGAAAAACGAACCCAATAAGTCGTCAAAAATATTGCGCAAGAGGGGGTCACTTCTGCAGTATGTATTACAAGTATGTGCAGACAAGCAGTGTAAGAATAGCACATAAACCGACACCCAACAGCCAAAAAAACACTGATAAAAAATAAAAAATAAAATTCACCAGGACATGTGGACGTTGCTCTCGTGCCCTGAGAGGAAAACAATGTCAGACTCACATCTGTATGTGCAAGATCTTTTAAGTAATCACTTACAGGAGAACAACTGAGGACGTGGATCAACCCTTTGAACCACGTTTAACTCATCAACCCTGTTAAACAAGACAATTTACTACACATACCACAAATAATTCAAACCACGTACAACTGTAATGAAAGTGAAAACACATATACAAATGGTTAGTAACTGAATGGACAAAATGCTTGTCAAAAAACTTCTTAAAGACAAGAGGAAATTCTGACACAATATTAGTTCCAACATGCAGCGTATATAGCGAGGGCTGGGTAGTTATTATAAATATACAATGAATGATTAGAGCGAATGACTCACATTCAAATCATGTCCCGACTATTCAGATCCGTGTCTGAGCCCATCCCTTCACAAATCAACATAGTAGCCGCACAGTAAGTCATGCAAATCCACTACAACTGAAGCTAATCACTCAAACGTGTGTTTAAACTCACTTTTCAATAACCCTTTTCTTTGAACCCAGTCTCGTGATGCTCATACACGAAGACGGCACACTCCTCACTGGGGTCGTCAACCCAGTAGCACAGCAGTAACTAAGCTGTTAATACCATAATGCCGTTAACAACGTTTTTTAAAGCTTGCATAATGCAGTATTAAATCTGTCTACACTGTTTTTCAGCGCGGTAACATGATAAACAAAGCGCACTGTTTAATAAACCCGGGTTTAAAGGGTGACAATGAGTTGTCCTTCTCGAGAGCGGCACACACCGGCAGACCTCATGCTGTCACGATAGTGTTAATAGCATAGCACAGCTAGCCGGCGAGCTAAAGTCAGGCACATTTCAAAGAATAGTGAAAGATAAGGCGACATCACCTTGTACTTATCAAAACCTGACAGCTGCTCTTGGGTGACATAGTTGCAGAGAGCCATGACGACCGCAGCACGGCTCTGAGACGGAGCGAAATCTCCCACCCGTGTCGGCTCACTGTATCCGCAGTGCTGCTGTGCGTACACGACGTAGCTGTGGCTCGACGACCGGAGCTCCGCCCACAATGGAACGTGTCATTTCACAATAAAAGACTTTCGAGAAATGTATAAATTAAATACATTTTCGACATTGAGATTGCACGACGTCATCAGACAGATATATATATATATATATATATATACACATTGATAAACTCAGTGTCCCTTCTTAAGAAACATTATCATCAGGATAACCGATTAAACGTAACAATGAAATCATCTATTGGATGTTAATGTAAAAATACTGCACATTAGGGAGTGTAGAATTTTATTTGAACTACTTCTGTGTATTGATCTGTGAAAACCTATATGTGCCATGCCACTTTATAATAAGGATATGTATATTTTACATTATGTGCCTCAGTAACCACGTGTTAATTCATTGTTATGCTACTGTCCAACCGGTAGAGGTCACGATAAATTAGTGAATTTAACGTGGAGGAGGAAGGATTCAACAAAGGGGAAAGGCTATTTTGTGGTTAAATCGTTTAAAAGGTAGTTGTTGGGTAGCATGCTAAATCACAGTAATAAGGACTATTAGTATTATATGTTTATTACTATGCTACAAAAGTACACATTTCAACAAGTACACTTCACAGAACGAATCATCTGTTTAAGGTGCTTGGCCCTCAGCAACTTTTGCCTGCAGCTATTAAACACAGATCATGTAACAAACACAGCTATGAGAACAAGATTACATTTGTAAGGCATCTAATAAAACATCACATTTCTACACACGATGTATTAAGCATAAAACATGAAAAGATGTATAAATCATGACACAGATAAATAAGTTATCTTTCTACAATATGTTACTTAATTATCATACATTTCAGAAAGTCCCTTTAGCAAAAGTTAACTGACTTTTAGGAAATATATAAAAAGAAACTTCATAAAGGAACTGATGGTCTAAAGACGGTCTAAACTCGTTAATACAATAATAGCACCAATATTACTGTACAATTTGTTTCT
>JAZGTJ010015421.1:0-13392 GCA_036877575.1 Botia almorhae | reverse complement strand
ATTATATTTTGTTTATAAATTGTTTATTTCACCCATTCCTCAATAAATGCAGTCGTTCACTGCACAGGGACGTTTATCCAAAACTCAGCTGAAAGATTGTGTGGTGGCTGACATCAGAAAAAAGACACACACTCGTACCCCTGCTGTTCTGAGGCCGTAATTATTACTGCTGGAAAAACTGTACAAAAGCTGTTTTCTCGTCTAACTACAGTGACCTACTTTCAATAAAAATGAGTTTCTCAGTGTAAACTCCTCATACACACGCAGGATCTGAGGTTTGACACGAAGCCCTTCACAATGCATTCGGAAGAAACTATTTTTAGCATAACGCAATTAAAAAATGAGGCTCCGCAATTTAAACGGGAGGAAACTCAATCCGGTGATGTTGTGGGGGGTGTCAGGGGTTCCCACACCTCTCCTGGTGACCAGCAGAAGTCATCGTGTAGCTACAATGCAAATATTGTTCATCTCGGTTTCACAGACATTGTTGTTGCACTTAAGCCTCGTCATCTGATCTCCTGAGCAGCAGAAGGGTTTCAATCAGGTCCAGGGGGGCGGGTGGAGGGGCGTTTAACTGCACTTCCAGGATTACAGGGTGAGTTTTAAGAGCCCGGGGCCCCAGGGTGAGTTAGATAGAGTTCCTGTACCCAGAGGTGTTAAATTCAAAACCGCATTTATTACAGTGGAAACTCTTTTCTCTTGACATCTGCTCACTTACGCTTAATTATAGCCCCTCCCACCACAGTCATCACGAGTCCCGCCTCCACAGAAGAGATGGACAATGGAGATGTTTCGCATTGAGAAGTGAAGTGTGGAACTTCACTGAGGAACTACAACAACTCATCATTTCATACAATCAGAGGCTGATCGATGTGAACATGTGAAAGACATCAACAGCATCATTTTAAAACAAAACTTAGCCGCTACACAGAAACATTCTAAAAACCTCTCAGAACACCCTAGTAACCACCCACAACACCTTAGCAACCGCACAGCAACCATCCAAAACACCCCTAAATCATCGACCATTACTCGCGTTTCCAAGTGTAAAAATTCCAATCTTCAATATCTTCATTCTTCATGGAAGAAAACAGACGAGGTTATTATATTATTATTATAAAACAAGAATATTGAGCTATTTGTTTGTGTTTCTCCTCCAGTATCACACGTGATGAGGGCTGAGCACACACGGCTGGCTGCTCTGGATTCTGTGGCGTCAGGGAAAGACAGTCGGAGCTTTGGGTTAAAGTCTGGATTTTTAGGAGGACTGATGAAGGAGGGGCAGGGATTTGGAGACGTAGCCTCAGGTGAGGTGTATGGAGGCCATCCTCCAGTTCAACTCATTAACTCAATGATCTGAACACAGCAGCTCTGGAATTAAAGGCTGAGGCCCAACTGAAGCTTTAGACACTGGAGAATAAGAACAGGTATGTCATTTGTGTTTACATGCAGCATCATGAATCATCTCGCAGGAGAACAGGAGCTCCAGCTCAGCTGCCGAACACTGTAATTACGCTGCACTTCAAACAGTGACGACTGCGGCTTCTATGGGAATTTGTTGATGATTCATTAGCTTGAGAAGAAACCAGCCTGAACCTGCAGGTCCAGCTCGGTGTGTCAACACAGCCGTTGTGACTTGCCGTGTAAGTCATTTGGTGTAATTTTGTGGAAATCCTAGAAGCCTGAACGAAGCATTTTCTCTCTTGTGGTTACAAGTGTAATGATGGCATCAGGCTAAACACCTGCACTGTGTCTTTGTGGGGACCTTCACTTGTATGAACAATGGGCAGCATGTCAACAACCCTTAGCACAGATGACACATTTATTTCTCCTGCAGGACATGAGAGAGATTCTGTGGTTGCGAGATTTCTGCAGGATGTTTAAACCAAAGAACGATTTCACGTGTTGCTGATGTAAAGCGCAGTAAGTCGCACCTCTGCAAACAGTAAATGATCTGATTACTGAAGATCAGACCATCAGACAGATGGTATGTCATCAAATGAAACAGCTCTTGAATCTCAGCCCAGTTTTGTTTTGTTATGTGAGACATTTCTGTGTAATGAAACTGATTTTATTCTCCAGGAACTGGTTGGGTCGTTTCGAGAATGGCGTCTGAGACAGAAGACACGTCTGAGGAGGTTTCTGATGGGACTTCATTTCTATTATTGCCATAATCCACACGCTATTCATCTTAAACAGTGTTACATTACTGCGTTTACTACTTGAATTGTTCAAATAAAAAGGCTAGCAGCCAAAAACAACACCTGCTGTACAAAGGTATTTGGCTCTTGGTTAACCTTAACTAATAACTCACGCGTTACCCTAAGTGACATCAGAAATCAGCCTAAAATGTATGAGTTTGTCTTCAGAACATCATGCATCAATGATCTGTTCGCAATCAGACCAGGAACATGTATTACAAAAGTTAATAGTCAAATTTTATGTTCACTATAAGAGCAAATAGCTGCTGAAGGTTTCCCGGCAGCGTTTCCAGGAGGATTCAGGCATGAGATAGAAGGCAGAGGATGATGGGAGCCATCGAGCGACTCTAACTGAGAGTTCCTGGCTGCTCAGGAGACGTAGAGAGAATATTATGATGTTTACTGTAACGCTGCCGCAGCTCAAATTCCATATCAGCGCGCGCAGACACAATCCCAGGTTTCTGGAGCGATCACAGACACTTCAAAGCATCTGTGATGTGTGAGGAGGGCCGGGGTGGAGCGCTCCCAACACCACTGTCACTCCAGACACTGTACAAGCCCTTTGTAAACAACCGCAGGAAATATAAGGAGACAAACCACCTTATGGTTCTGGCACCATTAAAATTGAATTGTTTGTGAGGGAGCACATGCAAGTGTGTCAGTTTGGTGATGGGAGTGGAAATATGGAGGGAAAACATGTTTGATTAATGAACATATTGGTTCTGATCCAAAGCCAACTGAGCTGCTGTGCTGTCTATATAGAGAGCAACTGATACAAACCTACTGAAACTTCACCCAGACTGGTATGTTAGCCAGCTAATGACATGGTACTATTTTTATCAATACTTGTAAGTATTACTGGTATAAATACAGTGATATATATGTATAAACTCAATGCTGAATTTTGTCACTAAGTCTGTTGCAGGATATTATGGGCTTGCCTAATGGCTATGTACTGTAATCTGCTCACTGGGTTTTATAACAGAACTATATTGGCAACATGACCAAAAGCGATTGTGCTGTATTATTTATTGTAATATTATTCATTGTTATATTTTAAAAGCATCTTTGTTGTCAGTTTTGCACATTAAATTTACCTCTGCCATGCTACTGTAGTTCCTTTGAAATTTTACTTTAATGTAAGCAACAATTCTGGTGGAGCATCACTGCATGTGTTGCGACCGCAGCTGCAGGCCTCCTGTCCTGTCAACTTGATTGACGATTGGACGGGGCATGAAATTCAAATCCTGAGTGAACGTCAGGACCAGTCAGCACAAACAGGTACAAAAGTCATGTAATAGGATTCAAGATCAGGCAATTAAAACGCATCGCATGCAGAGCAGCAGTGACGGGTTCAGTGGACGTGTTGCTCCTCACTGGAGCGTGTGTCTGGCTGCACCTCTCAGCTCTCCCCGATTGCTCCTCAAACACCAGACCCCCGAGTCTCCTCAAGTCAATTACCCACTGAATATAAATCCACCGGGTCTGCAGCCAGAACAGAAACGGCAGCGTGCGGCCGGGCATCTTGGTTTCACAGCACGCGCAGGTTAAGTCAAGCATTAACAAATGCTTCTCATTTCCACAGATCTATCATGTCACTGCTCTTATTCTCTGTTCTCTGAGACCTGCTGGAGACTGAAGGAGAGAAGCTGACACTTAAAATCAACAACAACTCATGCAAAGATTCATCCATACTCTCAGCAAACGCTCTCGTGAAACTGTTTCAGAGAAAACAAGCGGAGATGAGACGCTGTGCATCACACACGCCTGTAAATGCCTCAGCACTGAAGGAGGAAATACAGAACACACACACACACACACACACACAGAGGTGATTATGTAGGTTTATGCTACACTGAAAAAGCAATAATACACAATCTAAGATTACAAAGGCAGAAACAGTTTAAATGGAGAAAGTATTTAAGCAACAACTCTAATAACCACAAAAAAATCACATGCTACAAGATGTTCCATACCAGCCAAGCTCAAAGTTTCATTAATGCTGTTTCATGTTTGTGTGTGTGTCTGTGTGTGTGTGTGTCTACTGCACATATGTTTTCTCATAATGATGCTAGTGGTGAAATCAATTTACACTGTTTTTGCCCCCTGGTAAAAATCTCTCTTTGGCAAATTCTTTGAAAACTCCAGATTGCTGAAGATGATGAGAATGTATTGAACTGAATTAACAGATGGCTTTAATGTGATGCTGCTTTCCGGCAGCCAAGCTAAATGTACAATGTACATACATACATACATACATACAGTACACACAAACGCTGTATATGTACACAAATACACAATGAAGGTACAGGTATACACATTCACACAACAATAAACTCTGAAAACCAAGACACACTTCATCATCAATAAATGAGTATTTTCAGAACGTTTGTGTGATGTTTGCTGCTGAAGTTATGCTGGGCTGTCGTGGCTGCTTTCCAAGGTCTTACTGATTTGTTCTTAGTAAAAGTGATTTCTAGCACATTGATTTTTGACTCATGTTATCTAATTTTAAGTTTGAGCGGTGGAGCTGAAGGGAAGTTTAACAAACACCACTTATGAAGTAAATAAATGACTTCAGAAAAACACTCTTCTTTCATGTCAAACAATAGCAGAATCTGAAGCCAAAGTCCCTGTAAGGAAATCTCTGCACTCGGCGGCCATCTTGGGAACGCCTCCGGGCAGCTGTTTCAGTCAAACAGGACCGTGTCCTTTCTACTTGAATAGAGGAAGACAAATATCTCTAAAATCACTGGCTAAGGTCACAATAAAACAATATATTTCCGACCAACTATTAAACCTGACATCAACTGTACTATAAATTCTGTTTCTTAAGCCCAAATTGCGCTATAAAAACAAGTTTCTCCAGATCTAGCCCTGGTAAATAACAGGGTAAGATGACATGTAAAACCCGGCAGCACTCAAAGAACGGTAATGACCTGCTTCTGCTCCATTTCCTTGAACCTGTTTTAAATGAAGCCCTGAGACAGATCACCATCACCCAGCAAGCGTCCTGCATGTTTAAACACACTCTTTCATTAAAGGTCGTGTTCTGTCTGTGGTCAGAGGAGCTGCTGGTCCTTCAGGTCCCTCTCCAACATTTCTCCAACAATTAAAAACAGCTGTGACCTCCCAAAAACTGCATATAAACCCTTCAGCTCCACGTGCTGGACGTTTATTCACTCCTTCTATAATAACAAGATCCTAATTGCTGAACACACATTTAAGAAAACATGTTCATGCCACCTTATAAAATAAAAAAACAGGAAGCAAAATTTGAAAATGAATGTTTTTTTGCTTTGTGCCATTATTTCCATGATAATAAAGAACAATCTACTGTAATAGAACATTTTACATTATGCCAATGTGAATGAGATTATGGGATAACATGTATTTTTAATGCATGTTTAATTGCGTAAAATATCATTCTGACGTGTTCTGACAGGGTTTCTGTTTCCCTGCAACTTTTGCCTCTCTACCGCCATCTCTGTTTGAAACATTAAACTGCAGGTTACTTTACATTTTTTTCATTACATATATTGAAATGAACTGACATTTTCCGGGAAATCGGACACGACAGCTCAAAATATAAATCACTATTATGAATTTTCCATTGTGAATCGTAACATAAGGACACTGATCTGTCATGTACTTGCACAGTGACCGATTCTTGCTTATTTACACCAAAAAATGTTACGGACTGTAATTTGAACAGAAAAGCTCAAATGAGCATGTCAGTAAACAGCTGGACTGCCCCCTGCAGGAGAGACCGTGTATTTCTGCTCTGTCACACTGCAGAGAGACACACACACACACTCTTCATTTTGTGCACTAATCTATCAGAAGCAGGTCTCTCATATTCAGTATCAACACAGTAACTATTTTAGGCAACACCTGATCTATTGTGCTGTCAATCTTATATTCGGAGCAGCGTTGTTTATGTTCCCACTGCCACTCAGAGTAACGCAACCGTCCAATCATAGCGTCCTAAATATCAGCAAGATCTAAAATGTCCAGATTTATGAATAATGGATGTTGTACAGACAGCTGGTGCCCTTCACAGATGAAGTTTATAGAGATTCAGTTTCTTGTGCACTGAATCGATAGACACGCTGTTTTTATTTCTCACAGAAAACAGAAAATAACTTCTAACCCATCATGCATTGCTGATGCATCTTTTATAACTCCTTATATGGACTTAAAAGAGAGGGCAAAAGCATTATAAGATGATCCCACCAAAAGATCATTACAAAGCAGTCGGCTAAAGCGTCCGCTTCTCATCTATAATTCACCATTTAATTTAATCAGAAAGGCTGAACTCTAGAGAGGAAATAATGCCTTACAATGCAGAGTCTAACTGAGCTAATAAAGATCACGCCAGCATACACACCGATCTCACTCACCAACAGGTTTAGATGCTCTCGCACCTTCACCTCATGACGAAACATCAGGAGTGAAAGACAGCAGAACAGCTCATCTGATTTATAGCACACGATCAAGCGTCTTTCCACGTCTGCTTGAATATTAATGGAGGCATTAAACACTAAATTGTTAATGCTTTAGAAATTTCAAGAGATGGAATTGGCTACACAAGAACAGCTCATGTGAGACTGCGGCCAGCGCGTTACTGTAAGGTCACGCTGAAGTTTTAAATGTGATAGACTTCAGGGTTCTTAATTACACTATATGGGCAGTGAGAAGAACGCAAGCACATTTTCGAGCTAATTTATGAAGCCCACGTTTCTGAAAATGTTCTAGTTAATTCTGTGGCAAGCATTACAGGGCACAGACACAAGACCAGAGCATCTCCCACAAGAAACGTCTCTGTTGAAGCACCATAAAGTTGCTCTTTGTCAGTCTTCACCTCAAAATCTACAGTTTTCTCCAGATCATCACCTTATAATGACTCAAAACACAGAAGCATCTTCAGCCTCGGTATGCAGATGATGAACAACAATGTGACACATGGCAACACACGTAACCACGGCAACAGATGTTACAACACTCCACAACAGGCAGATAAAATACAGTCATAATAATTTAATCAAAATGATATTAAAACTAGAGAACTAGAAAGAACCAGATACACAAGAAACTTCAAACATCTCCAGCTGTTCTTTTCCTATTTTAAACACATCGGTGATTGCGTGGAAAATGTGTTTCCAAAGGCGGAGATAATAATGTTTTACATTTCTGTGTGACACGGCTGATGACTTCAGCTCTGTTTCTGTGGGAAACGGGAAGTTCTGCAGTTCGACAGAATTTGGGGCACTTCAAAAGTTCAACAAAACACTGTGGATTTAGAGAGAGAGCACAAACTGTTTGGAGAGAAAGAGAATTTGTCAGAAATGATGACTGGGATCTTTGATCTTCTCTCAGAGCCCCGCAGGGTGTCTTATCGATTGTGCAGCTGCGCTGTGGAGCAAACGTATAGAAGAGCTGCTGTCACAGTCATGAGCGAGCGGATCAGTGGTGACCCGGCACACGGGGAATTGGGCTGAGAACAGCACACACACAGACAGAGGGTCCTTCATTCTGTCCGACTGCTTGACTCCAGAACAGCAAAGTTTGAGAAAGCTGTAATTAAGAGTCGTGCTCATAATGCAGCAGCACACCAGCACTAATGCTTTTAAAGTGACACTCCATCAGTATAAATCAAAACCAAAATGGATGCATAACGTTTTAAAGCAAACAGTACATTATTAATAGAAACTTCAGCCATGCTATTAAACTGTGCATGACTCTGCATCTCCCAGCTACAACACTGTACTGTAAGCTAGTGTGCAGAATGAACAGTATATGAAAGAAAGACAGACAGAAAGTAAGAAAAAAAGCTTTTCCAAGATTCTAACTGGACGTCACTCGCTGAATTAAACATGAGATGTGATGAGGTCACGTGACAAATCACCAACATATTACTGCGTGAAAGGCTTTAGGGTTACATAGTACACAACAATTCAGTTTAAAACACACCCTGTGAGATGCTTTCTTTAAATCTTTCCAGTATGTTCTAGTATTTTCTAGTATGCACATTCATTAGCTCAGTGTGAGATCTCAGTGTGAGAATGAAGTGAGAAATGAACACTTACAGTCTCTGGAGCTTTTCAACCTGCAAAACAAAAAACATGTAAGAATCCACGAGGCAGAAGATATTAAGACTTGTTTTTAGAGATTGTGTATAAAATGCATCTGAAAACAATGTATCTTGGACAAATATACAATAAACAGACAAACAACACAAACATTGTTTTAAAAACAAAAATGTTTTCATAGAAACTTTAAATCATATTGTATGTTTGGCTGTGCTGTCTAGTCTTGGTTAGTGGGCGGAGTTTTGAGGAGGGAGTGGGTGTTGTCTAATTCTATTAAATCTGGTAGCAGATTGCTTAGGTTTAATTTGTCAAAGTTAAATGGATAACACTAAACTGAAGGTCTACGTTCTAGAATACGTAAACACAGACTTTATTCTAGACTACTGTTCTAGAGAGCACAATCCATTATGTTCCTTAACAGTGGAATAAAAATACGGCCGTCTGGTGCATTACTGCACATGCTGTAAGATTCAGGAGAGTTTCTGTCCATTGAATTCTGAAGTGTGTCTCTTTGGAATGGCTCCAGGGCCAGACTGATAACACACCATCAGCAGAAACAGAGTCTGAAGAGCTGAATCTTGACTTTGAATGTGGAGCAGATGGCTGGCATAATGACCAGCTTTAGAATAACAGTGACTGAAGAAGAAGAAGATCTCGCTGAAGAACTGGACCCCCACAGCCCCTGTATTCTGAAACAGAACAGGAGAACCACAAGAGCTCCCTGTGTTTGTGTGTGTGTGTTTCTGTATACACAAACAAACACACACACACACACATGCATATTCATTCACATGCTGGACGACACACACACACACACACACACATTGTTCTGCACTTCATTAATGTAGATGTAAAGAGGACCTCTGAGACCATTACACAGAAACTTAAAGACTTACTTAAGATCTGATGATGTTTAATGTTCCAAATGGGATGCCAAGTGAAATCACCATGGTAACTAAACACATAAGATAAACCGATAAGGCAAGATTATGAGTTAGCATGCTTCTGTAATACAGCCAAAATATTTTAGGCTGTATTACACATTCTGTGTTTTTATATCTGACAACAATATTTACTATGACTCTCTAACGATATATAATATAATATAATATAATATAATATAATATAATATAATATAATATAATATAATATAATATAATATAATATTGGTAACTGTGAGGAACACCTGTAACCATAGTAACAGTAAGTGACGGAATTATTAAAGATGGCGGCGTCCATAACAGCAGAAAGTTTGCTCGCAGTTGACAGTAGTGCACGAGTTCGCTCGTCCAATCTCAATTGATCAAATGCGACTTTAAATGTACACGAGTGCACCTCACAACATCTTACTGATGGATTATGTCCCGTGGAGGACAGCGACTGGATCTTAATCTTCAGATGACGCGCGTCTCGTGTTCTTCTCGGCGGGTGCGGTGGGGGTGGTTTTAGGATTACGTCATAAAGTATGAGCCTCAATGACGGGGGTCATAATCTGGCAGGGAGTCAAAATTTGGGCCAATGCCGGAACGCAGGTGAAAACGAGACGTCAAAAGAGACAGAACAGACTGATGAAGAGAAAAATAACATGACCAGTGAAAATATCACATGTATAACATGTTCAATTAAACATTACACATACTATCAATCAAAGAACATGATTCAGCCAAACATTACTTACAATTATTTAATTTTCCTTCATTTACTTTCAAATGTCTTTCATTTATGACTATTTAGATCCGTCACATCTGTTCTCCTTGAAAGCAAGAAAACATGAGATTAGAACCATCTGATTCATTGTCAATATGATTTATTAATGTATTGTCATTGTACAGCTCTGCATGCAACAGAATTAGGCGTAATTAACTACAGAATGTTCATTTTGAGTGAACTATTATCTTACACACCACCAGTGTTGTCTGCGCTGGCGGTATTTTTACGATGTATTATCTGGTGGTCTGTGGCAGAACCTGAAGCAGGTACAGTAATAATCAGAGGTTTAAGGAAACAATTTCACATGACATTCACAGACTCTTCCGCCTCTGACTAAGAAAGATTGTCGCTGTAAAACAGACCAGTGAGTTTGTGACGGTCGCTGGCAGGAAGTCACCGAGCGCTCCAGAGCGGACAGTGATAAATGATGCAGGTCATTGTGGTGCGTCGAGATGTTTTAACTGATTCTTGCAGTATTCACTAATGAACTGTGAGTTAGCAGATGAAGTTTGGGGAGAAATGGGTCGTGGGCATGTGCGATGAATACAGCCGAACAGATGGAGGTTTGTTATCAGCTATTTTCTCAAGAACTGTATCCTTGGAAACCGTGTGGGCCGTGTCACATCCTCACATTCCCCAGCAGTAAACAGTACAAGAACAACACGCGCTCTGCACATACACGCATGTTTCTCAGACACTGTGTTTTTTACCAACAGCAGTGAAACGCACATTTTGATTTTCCATTTTTAGCTCCAATCGTTCATAAATAAATAGTTTCTATTTTGTTTGCAGCTTTCGATTTCCATTTCGCTACCAAATGAAATTGAAAACTAGTTTGTGTGTACAGAGCCAATGTGAACAGAACTGAATTCATATTAGATCAGATTGTCACAAAGCACATCCCATCATCTAGAACAGCAGCAGATGTTTTCTTTGGCACTTTTATGGAAATGAGACACTGGCCCTTTGCCATCAGAATTGTAAATGTGTTTATGTGCTTATCAATTAGTCGCATCTTCAGCGGAGAGAGACGGGTGGGAATCCAGCAGCAGACAGACAGAAAATAATCGCTTGTTATTGAGGCTAATATTCTTGCCTACAAAACACACACACAGACGCGCATGGTGCTCTGCTCTCGACTCGACAATAATCTAATAGAGCTGAACACACAGTGTTAGTAAAGCTAAAAAAGATAAACGCTTTCCATTAAACACACATGTTCCTCTGCATGTTGACTGTCAAAACAGATACAAGAGAAAGTGGGGCAGCCTCACTCTTTATGCTTCTCTGTGTTATATGCTCTGTGTTCTTTATAAAGATAAGCAGCATCTCTGAGCAATACAAGCACTTAATGATTTCTCATTACTGCAGCCAGAGAAAATGAAGCACACTGAGTTTTAATATCACTGGCATCTATAGACACAGCACCTACAGACACAGCACCTATAGACACAGCACAATAGACACAGCATCTATAGACACTGCACCTATAGACACAGCACCTATAGACACAGCATCTATAGACACTGCACCTATAGACACTGCACCTATAGACACAGCATCTATTCACACAGCACACACAATGTTTATTAGTGGTGCTGTACAACAGGTTTCTTTACTGTACATGTTTTTTTTGGTTTATACACTAAATAAAGATGATCGTCTGTGTGAACAGCAGCTCACAGATGTGTGTGTGTGTTTGATATTAACACAGAACATTGTTTAATATACAGTCTCTTTCAAACTGCACCATGTAAAGATTCATTTTTGAAAGTTTTCTTTCGCCCACATTTACCAGAAATATGAAATTCAGAGATTATTTTATTTCTTGGTTTTATCACCTTCATTTTCTTTGGGTTTAATAATGGATAACGCAGGTCATTTTCAGTGTTAATCAGCCTCTGGGCGACTCTGTGCGGTATGTTTCCAATATCAGCGAGGCAAAATTCTTCTGGGTGATATTAAATGATGCTGGAAATCAGACGCGGGGATCATCTGATATGTAGAGCCGTCTGCAGTACAATGGAAACATTGTGTGAGTGATTTGATCGTAGTGCTTCATCATAGAGTCATAATGCTACAGTATGAATAAGTACAGTGAGAAATTTATCAATATGCAAGTGAGCAGAACTGCAGGACCGCATCTTTAATCCATATTGCTCTCCATTAGCTAATAAAACATCATCCTGGATGACCAGCAGCTCATTTATCATCAGATGATTTTCATTTGTTCATCTGCTCTGTTATTCATTGTCCGTTCATTCCCTCACAGACTCTTTGGATCCGTTGCAAGACTTGCTTGTTCACTCCCAGTAGAAACAGCTAAGACGGCCAAAGCTTCTCCACTCCAAAACACTGCAGAGAAAATCCACAAACTCAGTTTGTGACCAAACGGGATAAGACTTTGGCCCTGGTTAAATGACTTTAGCATGTGCCAATTCTGTCTCTTCCTCAAGTCCGGCCACCGAGAAGTTGAGCTGTCTCTGCTCTCCATAAGCATCACGACAAAACAAAGTGTGAGGAGACCATATCAGCACTACAGCTGGTGCTCCACTGAAACCAGCGTCCATCCCGATGTCCTGATGGCAGTCTGCCTTATTCACACCCAGCGTGACGCCTCCTGGGTCGCTAAAATTGTCTTTGTGATCCAACTCAGGGAGTGAGATTATATTAGCTGCTTTTCTCCGCGCTGAAATGCTAATTAGCTTTAGAACCAGAGCGCTTAGATTTTCAAACACTGTTTTATAGACAAATATGTGAGCGATTCTTAACTAGTGTGTCAGAACTGAGAAATGGGTCACGGGTCTGTGCGCGTTAAATTAGGCAGACAGGTTTCATGCAAGATAAAAGAACTTATGAGCCAGTAAATGCCAGTAATGCTAATCTTCTGTTTACGCATCTGCAAAATTGTCACACTTTCTGTTCTTGTGTTAATACTTTTGCATATGGAGTGAATGCTAATATTAGTCAAATTCCTTTCATTTTTCTTGATTTTTCTTCAATAACTCATGTTATTGTGTTAAGACAGACTTATGTTTACAGAAGCATAAACAACATCTACTGTATTTTGTAATGTGGTGACTGAGGCCAGAGGTTTATTGCTGATCAGTGAATACTGTACTTCATTTTAATGCCGGCAGCATACAGAGATGAGATGATTAGGAGAGATCAAACGTTTGGAGAGCTGTAATCTGCTTCCAGACCCCAGAGTTTTTTGAGAGCCCATAAATGGTTCAGAGATGATTAGTCAGATCTTCATTAACACTCATTAACTTAGCTGATTAGCCAAAGATCATTTAAGGTTTATGTGTCTAATTACTGTATGTGTGTGTGTTTTGTTTGCTGTTGGAAAGATATGAGGTGATTTCAGTGAATGAGTGTGAACACAA
>JAZGTJ010015420.1:0-13392 GCA_036877575.1 Botia almorhae | reverse complement strand
AAAACTGTAAGTAAAATGTGATTGTTTTGTCTTTATTGCACTGGCCAGTCTGCAAGTTGTTTGATTTATACTGACCCCTATGTGTGGATGCAACACCATGCCAAAATATTAAAGTATTAGTTCACCTCAACATAAACATTTCAACCTCATTTACTGTCATTCTAAATCTATATGACTTTATTCTTCTGTGGAACACAAAAGATGTTAAGAATGTTTCTGTGGTTTTGTGTCCATATACGGAAGTCAACGGGTTTCGCTGTTGTTTGGTTACCAACATGCTCCAAAACAGCTCCTGTAGCTCCATTGGTGACGCCAATAGCAACATTGTGGGTTTGATTCCCAGTGAACACACATTTTAGCTGTAAATTGTTTCAGATAAAAGACGCTGCCAGATGCGTACATGTAAAAATATCATATTTTGTGTTCCAAAAGTCATGCAGCATTGGAATGACATGAGGGTGAGTAAATGATGGATATAATTTTTTGTGTGAATTATCCCCTCAAGGACAAATAAACAAACTTCAAACAAATGAAAACACATAAAATCAATATACCTTCTCACGAAATTACAGTCCACATATTGTATTGTCAACTAGCATAATCATACAGTGTGTAAGTCACTTCAAATCAGTGACTGTTCTCTCTGTAGCAGAAGAACTCAATCAAGTACGTCAGTCATGGCAGATTCTGCATGTATTCGGTGCATATTAATAGTCTGTGCACTGTGCAGAAGCCATCCGTGTTCTCGGGGCAGAAACGAGCCGTTTGATGGCGCGCAGGGACACACTCATGCTGACCACTGCATCAAGAGACTGGAGAGTCTTTGAGGGCAGATGTGCCTGGAGGCCAGACAGACCGAGAAGGACTCACTGATTGGACAAAAACCCAAATGAGGAAGAGGACAGCGCTGTCTCCATCACAAAGCTGCCATGGACAGACGTCAAATACTGAGACAAAGAGGAACTTGGCTCGCAGTCAGCGGAAAAGTGAGCTCATCCTACAGTCCTGCTTGTCTTACCAGAAACGATGTGTACAGTGTTTATAGACAATAGCACAGGAAGCGATGGGGCTCTGTGCGCAATGCAGAGGTCGCGGAGTTGACAGCTTCATGCCAAGCGCAGACGAATGCTCCTGTGTGTTATATTGTGTTGTTTTCTTTTGCCTTGAAATTTAACTGGCTGACTTCACAGAGAAGGAACAATTATTGACAGGTGACAGAAAGCATAAAAGGTTCGACCGGCACGGTCAGCAAAACTGTCTTTCTGCTCTAAATTTAAAGTAATAAAGATATTTGTCAGAATAAATGGGAAATATACTACCCATATAATTCAGAGTACAAACATCTGAGAGTTCACTGGCATTCCTGTTTAAACCTGGAAATAAACAGAAAGTTTAAGGATTTAACTCAACTTAATTTAACTAATTTGTTTTAGATTATGTGGTGTGTTTATGACGCTGACCATGTACAATCTCTTAAAAGGTCAGATTGCTTTGCTTTGCTCATTGAAGCACACAAGATGCTCATGGGAACATTCTCAAAGCATGCTGGGATATCAAGGATCACCAGGTCAGTGCAGGGTTGAGCATGTGCTGTCATTTAAGATAAAGGAGGGCAAACCTGGAATTCACACACATTGTTCAATTCGGCTTTCTTCTCGAATGGCTTTGTTGATAGTATAATTATAATGAAAAATAGGAAAAAAATGTATTTAAAGTATAGATAACGCATTTGGACCCCACAGTAATATTACATAAAAATGCCAATAAGAAAATATTAAACAAGTATACCGGGAGAGTTTTTTAACAAAATATAAGAAGTTGGGAGTTTGGAACATAACACATAAAACAAGTTACGCACCGCTTTGATTATTTTGAATTTTTATTAAAATCAAATGCTTAACAAACAGGGCCGGTCTGCCTCTGGGCCTCTGATAGCCTCAGTGCCTCACTCTCCTTTAACCAAACAAAACCGTGTCGCTCAGGTAAAGTAAAAGCAAAAAATGCTTTTGACATTAAAAAGCGCTGTGTCAGATCACCTAATCAAAGCAGCTGATAAAAGGTGTAGTCACCTTCACAATGAACAGACACACATAAGCGCCATTTGAGTATTAAGAGGAACACAAACAATAATTAGAGAGACAGCTACATTTATTACAAACTAAAAAGAGTTTCTTTGAAATGAACAGAATTCCAGGAGAGGGAGTCGGAAAACATGATAGAAAGAAAAGATGTTTGAAAATGTATTAAGTCAGAGACGACGCAGCAAAGAAGGTTTTTTAAAAAACTGAAATGGAGAACACAAAAGCCTTTTTGGGCCTTAAAAGCCCTTTTCTTCCTGAATTCACTCTGCTTTCATTGGGCCATCTTGAGGAGAGCTCATCACATACATTTGCTTGTACACATTCACAATGAGATTCTCTTTTAATAAGTCTTAATTAATGGATTCTGATTAAAAACTCAAGACTAATGCGTGTGGCCTCATCTGCGCTTCAGCATATTTTCAAGGCCAATTTATCATAATTCTGAGAACTGCATATAATAGTTTACATTCAATAAACAACATCTAAACTGACATTAATCTTAAAATGGTAAACATTGTATTTAAGAAAGTAAAACTTTGAAATGTTCCATTGCACTTTAAATCAAATTAGTTTAAAATTACAGCAAATGTCTCCTTGTTCATTTTGCATAAGAATGCAATGCCAGTAATCTCATACAGTATGTATTTTCTCAGGAGTTCAATAAATAACCGAGACTAAATTCTCACATTTATTTTATAGCTCTAAAATCTTACTGTATTTGTCTCCATTTGTCTCATTGGTTTCATTATTAATTTAATCCTAAGGAATATAACCATAAGTCTTCTGAACAATAAAAATGTTCCTGGGGAATGTTCCAGACTTTCAGTCATCCCAGAGACCCCAAACAAAAGCCTGGCTTTATTTTTCATCTGATTGTGTTTTATTCTATACTATATTACAACTTTATTCTTAATAGCATTTATTACATTAGTATCTGTCAATTGTTAAATTGTGTTCCTATAGACTGTGAAAATAGCATAAAACGTTTAAAGTATGCATGTTTCGCCGCCAGAGGTCGCTTATTTAAAACTATAATCAAGGTGTTACCTACTGACGTCTTGGAAATTTCCCACGATCAAAGAGAACGCGCATGCGCATGTACAGAGCAAAACACAGCTCAGGCTTCCTGTGCATGTAAGTTATTTAAGGTGTGCAGTGGTGGTTCTACATTGAATTGCTCCCTGGGCGAGACTCCCTCCCGGCGCCCCCCGACAACTAAATGTGTCACCCTCGACAACTAACCCCCCCCAACTACAACTAACCCCCCCCTCTCTCTTCCCCTCCCCTCTCCTATCCGATCGCTCAGCTTCTGTACGGCTCCTTCAGCAGCAGGGGCGGCACAGGTATCATAGATAATAGAAAACCGCTTAGCGGCACAGATGATTTGTTTTTCCTCCAAGTTCGTGTGCCGCCCCCCCACGTGTCATGAAAAAATGCCGCCCGGGTAGCTGCCCCATTCGCCCATGCCTAAAACTGAAGGTGTGCACATGTCCCAACTGTACACATGTCCCAGATGTTCTCAGTCTACCTTCCCAAGCTTTAATCCTAACCCTAACCCTAGGCATTATTAGAATATCATATTGATTTGTGCAAATCAGAAATTGGCACAGATTTATTGCTGGGTCATGTCTGAACTTAAATACAATGGTTCCAAAAAGCACATTACTAACTATGTAATTATGCATAACATGTTGTGTATAAAAAAATATTGATTCTCATCTCAGAACCTCCTGTGGTCATTATATTCACCTGTACAGTCTTCATGGGTTTATCTTTGGCAGCAAATGATAGATCTACATGTGGTCCATTTAATAGCAGAAGCAGATAGGGTCTTCAGAAGCAGTCGTGTTACATTTAAAAGTAGTTGTTTTAAACCTTATTTGTTATTTCTTACAAAAGTAAACATAAACATATACAGTACAAAGGAAAACACAAACATAAACATATACAGTACAAAGGTAAACATAAGTATATACAGTACAAAGGTAAACACAAACATATACTGTACAAAGGTAAACATGCTATGTGTGAGAAAGAAAGAGATAAAGAGTGAGAATAAGAGACAAGACCACATGAGATTTGTAGAGTGTTTAAAAACATTACATGACTGTTCTAAAGGGGCCTAAAGACAGAGTTGTGAGAGAGGGCAGATGAGTGACAGATAGATCATGACTTTGTGTCTGATTCTCCTGTGACTGGTGAACAGAAGGGCAGTGCACTGATGGAGACTTTGTTTGTGTTTTCTTGTTGTTTAGCGTTTAGACATGAACGACATTAATGCATCACACTCCCCTCTGCCAAACAGATCGACACAGACTCATTGTAGCTCTCAGGCTCTCACACCCTACAAACACACACACACACCCTTCATCCACACCCCCATTACTTAACTATCTTAAAGGGACACTCTATAGACTTCTATTGTTTTTACACGTAACTAGTTACGATTAACAGTATAAACCTAAGGCACACTTTAAACCTAACAGAAAACTTTATGCATTTTACATTTTTATGCATTTGGCAGATGCGTTTATCCAAAGTGATTTACAGTGCATTCAAGTTAAGCATTTTATCAGTACGTGTGTTCACTGGGATTCGAACTTACAACCCATACGCAATGCTCAACCAATTGAGCTACAGGAAATCACTTTTAATCATTTATAACTCGAACACTTTTTATGCATTTATACATATCCTAAACGTTTCGCTCACCGTGGGTTTGTCAAGATTTGATAACTTTTAAAAGTAAAGCCAACACACACACACACACACACACACACTTAATACACTCCTAAATGCTCTTTCAAATAGATTACTTTCATACATTTCATGAATAAATTTTAAATACAATCCACATGTATTCTTACATTTGCTTTTTATTTTTAGTTCTTAATACATTCCTATGTCTCAAGTGTTTAAGAGATCAAATCTTTTCAGCGAATGCATTATTTTTGTTTACTTCAATGCACTGATTCCTGTTTATCATTCACTGTATTCTCGCTCAATTGCGCTCCACTGCTTTGGTGGCTTTTCCTGTTTTTAAAGTCTGACTGCGGCACTGTCAGCATTCGAGTGCAGGAGCAACGTCATTAAAAATAATAGAGCTTCTTTCATGTGTTATGTTTCAAACACTTAAGATGCTTAAACACTCAAAACAGTCTGAATAAAGGATTTTGTTGTTTTGTCCACCTACTGCGTGACAGTGTAACGTGCAGAAATAGTAACAAAACTGTAACGAGGACGAGGAGGCGTGAGGATCCATGTGCAGCTGTTTATTAGAATCGTCAAACAAACAAGGGTCAAAAAACAGCAAACAGTAATGTAGGAGAAAAGGCAAAATCAAAAACGTAATAACAGGCAGAGGTCGAGGCAGGCAGCAAACAATCATCAGCATGAAACAGGCACAGTTCAGGGCAGGCAGCAAACAATCAGACAACCGTAAACAATCCAAAACGTAACCAGCAAACAACAGGGAACCGGCTCTGAAATGCATTCAAAGGCAATACAAGACATCACAAAGAGTTCTACAGAGTCTGGGGTTTATATAGCCAGCATGATTGGATACAGGTGTCGCAAACAGGAAGTAATCATTCTTTGGCATGGGCTCATGGGAAATGTAGTTTGAGAGGAGACCAATGGGTGATGGCTCCCTCTGGCGGCGTGGAGAAGCCGTAGCAGAGGCCTCCTACATGACAAAAACAAGTGAATGCTGGAATCTGAATGAATTGTTTGGTGAATCCAAAATGTTTAGAGTTTGATGAATCAGATTCCCCACTGAAGGGAATCTTTTGGGAACAGTTGTGCATTCCAGCCCAGATTTTTGTTCACACTTGTAGTAAATAGACCTTTCAGCCGCAATCAGTTTAGCTTTTTAGTTTTGTGTTCGGTGTGAAAGAACCTTCACACACCTCGTATAAAAGCTGTAAATTATAAGTGCTGTTCAAAAACATCTGACCTCATTGTATCCTGGAAATGGTCTCAATTAAAACCTGTTTCATTATATGTGTGTGTGTGTGTGTGTATGTGTGTGTGTTCATGTGCCTGTCTGAAAGTGTTTTTTGTGTGTTTTGTGTATAGTCACAAGCGTCTGGGTGCATGTTTACATATGTGTGTGTTAAGTGGATAAGGGCTCTCTTTGAGGCGAGCACACAAAGAGAACGAAGCCATTTGGTTTTTGCTCAAGGCTCTTGTTTGAAAAGGTTCCACATTCAGACCATCACATTTAACATTTAATAGACACCCCATACAAGGACAGCACTGTTATTCAATGTTTACTATGAATATGACTATGAATTTGAAAGGAAAATGGAGAGCAAATAAGTGAATCAGACATAAAGAGCAAGAGTGGCTCAAAGGTTTTTACAAGCCCTTCAACCAAAGAAGCAAGATACTTTTGTAAGCTTAGCCAGCTGAGGCCAGTACTGTGGTGTAGTGGGTAAAGATATTGCTTGCTAGTCAAGAGGGTTGTGGGTTCGAGCCACATGGGGATCATTGTGTCTCATGTTGTCTGGGGGGGGGCATTTCCTGTAATAAGTGTACATTTATGTCATTTTGAATAAGGAATAACATTTTAAATTTAGTTTGCTAAATGACTGCTAACTTTAACATGAGTCTGGTAAGTGCTCGAGTGCAAACAGGTTTGCTGGGCTACAGTGGAGGGGCTTAAATTAAACTCTATGGCCTGACACTGTTATTACACACACAGTTTGAACAGTGTAGGTCGCTCGATATGCCTCTACACAGAGACTAAAGTGGTTTCAAGGTTGCAACACTGCGTATTTTCTTTAATAACGCCTAAAAATGGTTATGAAGTAAACCATTGAGAATTATTAAAAACGTGATCATTATAAATGCAACTGATAAGAGAAGACCCACTGTTATATTAAAAAAATAATATAAATATATAATAATAATATACAATATAAAATGGGAATTCATTGACATGGAACTAAACCAAAGACTAAATCACAGACATCAGCAGCTATAAACTGCTTAACTCATTTTAATTTAATCCACTTGCTTACATGCACAGTGTGAATATCAAAATAAATCCACACCACTTACACATGTGGTGTGAGGCAGTCTGTCTCAGTCTAGAGATTCAGGACTGGTCCAGGCTGGTTATTGCTGGTTAGGTGCTGGTCTGTTTCTGTTGCCTAATGAGATTTTCATTGTACCTTTGATGGAAGAAAAATATAATTGAAATGCCAGAGGAGCCTAAAGTATTTCTAATCACTCAAAGATAAAGAGAGGGTACGAGCAAAAAGCTGTGATACATTTAATAAACTACATGCTCAGTGAGATAGCTCTGCTGGTCTACATTTTTCAGGGTTTGCCCATCATTTACTGTGTGTTAAGAGTGAAAATGAAAAGCAATACTTCTAGCGATATTTTCTGTTTGTGTGTGTGTGTGTGTGTGTGTCTCCAAAACCTGTTTGTGATTCTGCAGCCGGGTTCCGCATGATCTTATGACCCTGCATGCAAATGAGATTGTAGGTGACCTCATCACTGAGCTGAGTGACCCACAAATAACACAGTTTAAAGCCATTCTTTTTATTTTTTCAGAGCACCATCTTAAATCGGTTTGTCTGTATGATTTTATGGATACGTCTTTCCGATCAACTGAGAAAATTACAGCACTATTTACTCTATTTTTCAGCTACACCAGCTAGTGTGTGACAGCTGTGCAGTGTGTAAACCTCACTCCACATTCTCAGGAGAGACAGATGCTAGAGACTGTGGCCTTAAGTCTCCTTGTGCCCGACTACCATTTTAACCTGATCATGGGTGCGAGTAAGAAGCTTACACTTGTGTGGACATTGTGGTTCCTGTAACCTGCTAATATTATTATTATTGTTGCTGGTTAGGTGTTGGTCTAGCTGGTGGGCCACAGAAAGTTAGTTGTCATACACAAGTCGTTGTGTCTAAGTTAATTTTTCGCTTTCCTCTGAAGCGACTCCATTCATATCATGAATGTTTTATTTTACATGATACGAGTCACCTCATGGATCACATGACCAATCAAATCTTGCTTTCGGTAGCCCCCTTTATTGCATATTTCTGTTCACAGAATAAATGTATCATGTCTTTGTAAAAAAGTACAAAATAAACATTAAGTATTAAAATACGTCCCTTTTCCCTCAGTAATATCAGAAGTGACTCCCCAACATTATCATACACGCATCACAACACACAGTTCTGAAAACATTTTATAAATATCCATTATTCTCAAAAAAGTCCCGAAAACTGCTCCAAATCTGACTTATTGAGACATTATAATTTTTAGTCTAAATCTCTAATGTAAGGAAGCTTGAAATTAGTCATTTGTGTATGTGGTTATAATTCTTGTGTATATGCTTGCCAGTTGGATACATTTCAACTTTTGAACATTTGCTTCAGTTACAAATCTCTCTCAGTGATTATTAAGAACTGCATTTGTTTCATTAATCTCACATTTGTGTGGCTTGTTTGAGACTTTGCTACCGTGAGGCAGCGCAGTGGCCTCGGCATTAGCATGGCTGCTATCAGACGCGTAATGGATGTGATGCTTTGCTAATGGGAGAAAATATTGCCTGGCATAATTCATTTGCAAGAATTTAATTGCTATATTAAGGATGCGTGGTCCCCACTGGCAAGTGCTTTGGCCCTGATAAGAGATTTTTCATTAAATACACTTGTTTACAATGCAATTAATTTGGTCGGGCTGTTGTCGTGTGGGTGGTGGGAGGTAAAAGCTGCTGTCTGTGGTGTAGAGTGTACTTAGTGGACTCACAAGTTGCGGAAAGATAAACTAAAGTGATTTTTTTACTTTGAGGTCATAGATACAATGATGTGCAAAGGGACAGTTTCTGTTACTGGTCTGTGTTTTGTTGAAATGATTTCAACAGGTGTGTTTGTTTGTGTGTATGTTCTGTATGAACGCACACTGGGTCTGGAAATATAAGTAAAATTGCTTCTTGTATTTTGTGTGTTTCTCATTTAAATCCTTTTTTATTCATAACAAAGAAAGTTGAATGAAAAATGAATGTGAATTTTGGAGCGTCTCAGTGGTCGGTATGTCCCTCTTTTGCTTTAATGACAGCATGCACTCAAGCTGGCATGGGCTCCACAAGCAAAACCTGATGATCCGTGTTCTCCCAGCATGATCTGAAAACGTTCCAAAACATCTTGTGTGGAAACAAGGAATTCTGACCTTTCGTGCGTATTAACATGGTCAATGTCATACACTTGATTTTGATCAGCTTGCTGTTCTGAATTTTTTTCAAAATTCTAAAACTCTGTTAATTTTAAAAGGTTAAGTTAGATTTCAAATCCTCTCCTAACTCTTAAGTTAGAAAAAGATTTTCATGTTGCCTCAGTCGTTTGAAATGCAACTGTATGTGTGATTGTGATTGCGTGCGGTCTTTTCAGAGACCGGCTGTGCTGTGTCGATTTAAATGTTTGACATTTTTCACCTGCTGATTTTCTGAGCGATGAAACTTGCTTATCTGCTCATTTGCTCTGTCGTTTGTCGCTCGAACGATTTAGACACTCGCTGAAAAATAGAGACAGATTGTGATGGTTTCGCATTTACATGCACATGTGCGTTGAAACACACGCGCTTCCAATGTAGCTCGAACCTGTTCCATTTCCCATAATCCATTTCCAAATGAATCTCAGAGGTCAGACAACCTTTGATTTGATGTATCCGTAACTATTCGTGTGTGTTTTCCAGGATGTGTTCCCAGTGGGAGTTGCTGAAGGCCTGTCTAGTCTTGTCCTGATGCCAGCGTTTACAGTATGTGCGTGTGTGTGTGTGGGTGGGTGTGTTACTGTATGAGATTGTCTTGTTGCCAGCGTTCACAAGCATGAGCTGAAGTTGGTCTCTCTCTTTCCGTTAGTGTCTGTGGAACGCTGCCATTGACTGTCATTGTGAAAACACACATTCAAGTAAACAGATTCTGTGCTGTGACTTCAGCTCTTGCGCGCTCTGTCACACACACAAACAAAAGAACAGCCAGGAAGAGTCATAATCTCCATGAGGTTCTCAAGCTGTGGGGAGGCGGCACCATTTTACATTTTTCTGATGTAAAATGGTGTGGGAACAGACCCAGCAGTCCAGGTTCTGCCAACTGCCTGTTCTGAAACCACATCAGAGAAAAGCCCGGGTGATACCGGAGCTTCAGACCGATGTCACATTGATTGATATGACTTAATAACATATTCAGTCCTTTTGAGCTTAATAAATGACTGTGTTTAAACAGAACTCTTAAGTACAGAGTTATTCCAGCCTTTTTAATGCAAGTACTCAATCAAACCACAACACAGGAGAGAGAGAAAGAGACAGGGAGAGGCGGGGTTGTGTGGACAGACAGACAGACAGACAGACAGGAAGACAGACAGATAGATAGATAGATAGATAGATATGACACAGACAGACTGAAAGATTATTTGATAATATGATTCACAATGGGCCCAGTGATGGCAGAAAGTATGTCTGTCTACCACATGTGTTTTAAAAAAGTATCTTGTGCACTTATATTATAACTGGACCAAAACGCTTGTGACGGGTTTGGGTTGCATTTAGAACTTTACAATTGCATCACTGGTGGTATGTCAACCTCCCTCACAGTCAAATAAATACACCACAGAAAAGATGCTACATAAACTACAAAAACTGCTGTTTGTGAGGATAATCCATACCACCACACCACTGATCTCTCTCTTCTTCAGCTGTTCTCGTCAAATGTCAATATGTTGACAAAGGGAGCCGAATCAAGAAGGAACAACAGTGCCACCTCGTGGCTATATGACAGAACATACGTGTGTTCAAAGTACACGATGGGTTACTGGAGCGTAACGCAACCGAGCGGCCCTCACAAATGAGCTTTCAGTAAACATCCGGTGACCAAAATTAATTACCAAAAATTTAAATCAGTTGCTGTAGCGATTCTGGTAGTGTATTGTGCCAGCAACACCCAGGTCAAGGGTTCAATTCCCATGCAGCACACATACTGAAAACATGCATACCTTAAATGTCAAATAAAGTCAATTTCGATACAAAATGGTCTAATACTCATAAATATCAGTAAAAAAAACGTACTGTTGCAGTAAGATCAAGGTGATTCTATCAATATAGTTGGTCCTGGAGCAACATTTTTATTAACCAATCAGATTGCAGGATTACAGTGAGTATAGGCGTAGGACTGGGTTAGAAGCTTGTATACAATTTTAATCAACATATTATTTTCCTCTGGTTTTATGGGTCAGTTATGGTTAGGCTTTTGGTAACGGTTTAGGTTAAACAAGAAACTATTAGTGTACAAGAGAATCATATAAATATCATATATCATATAAATACTATGTCACTCGTAGTGTATTGTTATATAAGGTTTCAGAGGCCCAGGTGTGAGTAAAGCATTTAGGATTGTGCAATATATAGAACGAGTTATACGATTATTAATCTTGTTACACCTGAGACTCTGGAATGGTATGAAACAGAAAGCTTGTAGCTTATAGCTGTACAGCGTATGGGTGCTTTGGCCTGCAGGCTGAGGCACAATGAGAGGTAATCTCATCTTCAGCGCCACCGCACGCACATAACCCACAAACCTTTCTCACTGTTTTTAATGCTGAGAAACATCTCACCTAGTCTCAAAGCAATAAAGATTTCTGGCAAGATTTCTGTTTTAATAAGACAGGACACATCGTCACTGCGAGATGCTTCACACATTACAGCGGAAATCACACATTAAATAAGAGCTTTCGTCTACGTCGTTTTTTCATGCACCCAAAAAGTCTTCTTTTGAGAATAAAATGCTAGTTAGCTGCCGAACCGCGAAGCTTAATTCCCTGTGTCTTTATAAATCATCTCAATAAAGCAGAGGTTTCTGTGCAGCCGTTGGAGACATTGGAAATGTTTGCACATGACAGTAAAGAAAATGCTTTTAAATGATGTGTCTCACAGAGAGAAATGTGATTAAATCGGATTTATTAGACAAATCAGCCAATCCCAGCGCAGGAAACTAAAGCGACCTGCTGGGGGACGTTCACCAGACTATTTCAAATACACACGTATTCATCTTTCTTCCCTGTACCTCACGCACCAATAGCAAGTCTTACCCCACAATGAAAAACAACAAAATTCAACTCAGGACAACACGTACACATTATGTAATAAATACACAACGTGATTCGTTTGAGGCAACACAAGCCAGACAAATATTTCTTTTTATTAAACGTGGCTACAAATTGTGTGCAAACAGACTTTCCAGAAATCTCTTTTGTTCCCTCTTCCCTCACGTTCCCTCCGGATGCGTTAGCGAATGTTAAAACTGCCTTTTTTAAACTCCTAATGAGATCCTTTGGGAGGCTAAAATAGCACAAAACTTTTCCTTACTAAAGATCCATTTTGTTAAAGTGATCATGTTTAATTCTTCATTCCTAAAGCAGTCTTTAAGCGCCCACCTTAATCGATGGTGACTAATTAAATCTTATGGGGAAATTCCGTTCGAGATAAAAACACAAAAAATCTCAATGATAGTTATTTATAGATAGACGCAGGTGGTCTGTGGTGCGTTGTATTGTGTTATTGAATGTGATAATATTTGATTCTGATCACCTTCACAACCTTTTGTACCTGTCAGGTCAGTTATCACATCCAAACAAAACACAAAGCCGTGCACAGCTTAGCTCTCACAAACACACTGAATGATTTAACATTACAGAACTGAGAGCAATAGGATGTGTGTCTAAAAGGAAAAGGATTTTTAAGACTGTCATGTTGTGAGTCATGCAGTGTGGCCCTGAAGAACAGGAAGTGTCTCTCTGCTGTCCCAAACTTCATGTAATATATCTATCGTTTAATATTTTAAATCATTTAAAAATCTACTCAGCTGTGTAAATGAATGTGAGGTAAAAACGTCTGTTGGAGGAGTTTGCTCTATGTGCCAAAGCGAGTTGTAACAAAGACAAAAGTTAAACTGGTTTTGCCATCCCCTGTTACAACCCCTGTGTATCCTGCATCCATTTAAGCAGTTTTATACAAAACTGACAAACTGGAAACAAGCACAGAACCAAAAAATGCAAGTGTGTGTGGGGGTCTAGTTTGTGTGGATAAGCCAATAGCCCCCATGAGTAAAATAGCTTAATAAACAAAATAATTCTTCTTTCAATAATTCATTCATTCAATTCAATAAGTTCATATGAGGTTTAATGTTTGCTTAGGGGAAATATCATTAGCTCTGTATGAAAATGATAGAAGTCAACAGAAAGTATACAGAGTTAATTATACTTGAGAAGAAAAAAAATACTAATTTTTTTGAAAATGTCC
>JAZGTJ010015419.1:0-13392 GCA_036877575.1 Botia almorhae | reverse complement strand
TTTCACTGTCAGATATAAACATTCTGAACAGAACCAAAAAGGGTTTTAAAGACCAATTCCAAAAGAGGACATTTTAAGTCTTTTTAAGTTCAACTGAGAATTTGTTTTTGTTTTTGTAATCTTAAAATGTTCATTATGTGGTAAAAGTGGCATGTTTTAGTAAAGTCAAATGTAACATGACTGAATTAACCTGACTACATTAGATGACATAAAAAGTCATTTTGTAATGGATGTGTCAGGTGGAAATGTCTTTAAGTTAACAATTGCACGTCAGCAATTTTTACAGTATTTGCATATTTACACGTGTATGTTCTTTTAAGATCCCTCAAACCAGTTTGCAATCTGTAATATAACATCAAGCTTTAACATCTCTATAGGACTACAGTCAAGATGAATAAACCTCTAAACCTTTTGCAAAAGATCTGTGTAAATTAAAAGGCATTAGCAAAATAACAATAATAATTTGTAGGTGTTATTATAAAAGATATTAATAAGAGAATTTTTACTTTTAAGTATTTGACTTAGTGAATTGCATCTAAGGTAATAATCAACCTACAAACTATTAGGTTGTTTAAATAAAACAACCTACAAAACATATATGAAATACAGCGAGAAGCTATATTTGTTATATTTAAGTGAAGTATAAAACTTTATGACTTGAAAAGCATGCAATATATTACACATATCTTCAGATTTGTCCAGTGTGCACAATGGGCTGTGTTGCAATTTTTATAAGAAATAATAACTTGAGCGAGATATAAGCAAGTCATTGCTGCTTTAAATCTGTATTTTGAATGCACATGGAACCTTTTATTTACCTTATTTTTGTACATAGCATAAATACATATTAAATGAGAATCATCTCGATTCATAGGATTTGAGCCACACATGTGCTTTCCCGTTTTTTATTCTTACCTGTTACTGTTTCTTCTTTCTGTTTTCCAAGTATATTTTAGTAAGAGACTTTCTTGAAGTTTATTGAAATGCTAGACTTATAAGTTTGATGTTGTACTGTTGTTTCCTCTGTCTGATTTTCCAGTAGTTTGTGTGGATTTCATCATTTTAGTTTTCATCAAAATCAAATGCCTGTTCTTTGTACTGAGTAGTTACTGAGTGGTAGTTGCTATTTATCACCATCATTTGGGAGATCCACAGTTACGCATTCAAATTTGGGGTCACAGATGAATATTAATCACTTGAACAAATGATATTAAAAAAATCTAATTTAGGTCAATAAAGGACAATAGAGCAGAATACAGTTTTAATCAGTTTCTAGTCTTGCGTTCAGAGGGTTAAAGTCTTGAAAGGTTGTTTATTGATACTTACCAGTGATTTTTAAATACATTGTGCTTTACTATTTAAATGAATTGGTTTGATTCAGGTTAAAAAATGCTAAATATGACTAAATGAATGTGACAACATTGGTGTAAGACTTACGTTTTGTTTTATTTAGTTTGTATCATGTTTTCAAGTGTTCTGTTTCCATTGTTCCCTGTTTATTTAAGTTAATTATGAACTTAATTGTCTCCGTTTGTCTCCTGGGTGGCTGATCATGTCCCAGTTTGTTTCTTTATGATTTGAATCCTTGTCTAGTTTAGTTTTCCCTGTAGTTTTCCCTGTTTTTTTCAGGGCAATGAGATTCTGAGATTCTGTTCTCCCTGGTCAATTCACATGTTTTTTTTTATTGTTGCATGTGTTAAAATTGATTCCTTGGATTAAAGAATGTTGAAGTTATTGTTTTGAGTCATTTGTTATAGGTAACATAGCATTTGTGACACTTGGACTACAACACCAGTTATTGTAGGGGCTAGATCAAGTAGAAAAAGCTCAAAACTGTAACAACGGCACAGCTTAACATTTTACAGTGCGGTGTGGATTAGACAACTAGTTTTACAGCTCTAACAACCTTTACAGTTACTAATAGTGTTGACGCCACTCACGCCAGCATTTATAAGCTTACATGGGCATGAAAGGACAATTACGAAAGCACAATTAAAGTACAAATATGACAAATATGTAAACAAACAAAAATCAAAATAACACAATAACACAAAAAGTCACAATATAAACATAAAACCATAATGGCAGCTCAAAACAAAATAGAAGTAATTGAACGTCCTCAAAAAACATAACATTATTTTATTTTATTATTTTGAGAATAACATAACGACATCGTATTTAATCCATTAAAGAAAACAATTAATGTATGCAGCAGTTTTTGTCATTGAAATTTTACCCATGTGAATCTATTGTAGTTTATTATACATTCGGGTGTTTATTATGTTTAATATGCATTTTTACAAAAGTCATTACTTATATTAATGTCATTTAGGGAAGTAGTTATTAAACTCAATTGTTCTAAGCAGTCATAAGTGGCAATTCAGTATAAATAACTACCAAACGAACAAAGATTTTTACATTTTAAAAACATGTTTAAGTCGACAGCCTTGTGCCAATAACCGGACGTTTTCTTTCACCATTTAGGCCAATCAGACAGAGGGGAGGCGTCAGCTGTATTTAAATAGAAATATTTTGGCCTGTAAGTGAACACATCCGCTGTACGACTTTCAAGAGAAGTGATACCGTGTTTTGCTCATCAGGTAAGCATATTTACACAAAGGTGTACATTTATTTAAACTTAGTGTTTAATTATGCATAATAGGAATGTCTTTATGGCATTTTGCTTTTATTTTCCTTTTATTGTAATACAAGATAAAAACGTAGAATTAAATCCCTTTTAGTGTTTTTGATACATAAACAAAATATATAAACATTTTTACAAAAAACTAATAAAATGCAGCTGCATTGTTTACTGGTAATACAGTAGGACATGCTATTAGAATTACTGGATCGAATGTATAAAGTAAATTTAATAGGGCTAAAATGCTGCACTCACCACATTTAAGTTTAGTCTCTATGATATTACACACTACGTATTAACACTTGTTTTATAATAATGCTTGAAAAAGTATCAAAACACTAAAGATGTCAATGTACAGATGAAGATAATTGTTCTCTTGAAACATGCCATGCCGAAACAAGCTTTGAAAATGACCCACAGTACTGTATCGAGTTTTAGCATTTAATCGCATTTATTTACTGTGAAACACATTTTTGTTCTCACTGTTTAAAATGAACTGACATCCAAATTCAAAATTCTTTCAAAGAAAAACAAAGAAAACACACATTAATTGACTCAAAATTTGTTGTTAGGCAAATTAAGTTTATGGTGTCACTAATCTTCCCCACCCTCCTTTCCTTTATCTCTCTCTCGCTCTCTCTCTCTCTCTCTCTCTCTCTCTCTGTCTGTTTGCTGTTTAACCTCCATCCTGACCACAGCCCTGATCATCTGTCTTTCTGGGTTAGATGTTCAGGTGCAGTCTTCTGCTGTCATTATCTCTACATCTATCTTTTATGTTTCCTTATACGCCTCTCTTTCTGTTCCTCGTTTATCAAAAGCTTTTTTCCCTTGTTTTTGCACAATATTATGCTTTCATCTAATTACAATGTAATTTTTTATCATATCATCTTTTCATCAATTTCTTCTTGATAAACACTGCACAACACATGCATAACATTTACGTTGTTTACATTGCACATCTGGATACTAAATAACAAAATTGTCATGCAAAATTGTCTACAAAATCAAATGCTAAAATTGAGAAAAATTACCAAGAACTTTATGTGCTCAGTAATATGCAAAATTGTTAACATGACAAACATGACATAGGATTTGCAGTCATTTCATTTTAGCTTGTATAGTTTTGTTCATGGTTTTCGAAGAGGAGGGCACGTCGGTTCCACTGAAGTGACAGATAGATTTACGGAATTTGATTGGACACACAACTTTTGGAATCCATAACAAACGATCTAGAAAATATTTCCTATCGTTTAAAATAGTAATAATTCTCTGTATGTTGCATTGCATTGCTTTCTCGCTGCTTTTTGTATCACTATCAGAATTGCAATGCATCATTTGAGAACCACTGGCCTAGACTGTTAATAGTAAGTGCAATACTAAACGCTCATGAAATTTAACTAACCATATAATTGTAAACACTACAAAAAAATAAAATGTTGAATTTACTAAAAAATGTGTCAAGTGGTTTGATAAGATAACAATAAATAGTTTTTGCATAAAACAATTTTGTTGTATGAACAAAACAAATTTAAGTAAAGTTGACCAAATATCCTTTAGTAGTTTCTACACTCAAAAACTTGAATCCTTTTACAAGAACAAATTATATTTACACATTTGACAGACGCTTTCACCTACGCATTGTGCTACAGGAACACATTAATTAAATAAATTCAAGTAAGGTTGACAAAACTATATTTATATTCAACCAGCCCCTTTTGTACATCTGCTCAATTATTCATTAGCAAAATATTTAAACAGCGAAACATGTGGCATCATTTGTTTTATGTAGACTTTATTAATACAACCTTTCAAACACTCAAATATAGCAAATATCAGAATACCAATAAATTACATTATATGTAAATATTATATGCAAATACACATATCAGAATAAGCTTAGTTACACTGCCAGAGGGTGATAAAATAACAATTACCCATAACACACTGCAACATTAGCAGCAAATAAGGTACTATTTAAAGGTTTTTTTTTCGAGCAATTCAGTTAAAATAAGTTTACATAGCTACATGCCATTTAAAGAAATGTGAGAATGACAGGATTCAGTAAAACTGACAAAAGTGAAAATTCATTTTTCAGACTATAATTAAAATGGCAAAATTAATAAAGGTTTTTCAACCTTTAAATAAAACATAATCAGCATGAAAAGAGCTTTACAAACTGTTCTATGAAGTTTCAGAGGAAGTGTATGAAAGAGAGATTTGTGTAAATCACACACATAAAAAGTGAAAGATAAAAAGCCAAAGTAAGATATAATAGCTACCACACTCCCAGTTCACTTACACCACCAACAGCAGTATGTGGTGTACTTTTTCTGTGTGTAAGCGTGGAGAGATCCGTCTTTCGTGGAACGAGGGAGGAAGAGAGGGGGTGTTATGAAGGAGGAGGTGAAGAGGTGAAAAATAAAGGGATGCGAACCTTCTCCTCGTACAATCTCAGCCCACCACAGACACACCTCACGGCTTCATTCTCTCGCTGTGTTTCTGGCTTTCATGTTTCTTCACTGGCACTCATCTTCCTTTGTGTCTGTAACCCAAAGCCCACCACAAAGCTTTTATCTCCCCCTCACCATCCTCCACTCTCACTGTTTCTCTCCTTCAATCACTCAATCAATCTGAGCCCACCACAAGCCCCTTCCTTTCTATAATGTAGTGGTAGTAGTGGTCTCAACCTTTGTAACACCAATGTCTCAATTATCGGTGTAAAAATTTGAAGGCCCTCAAGACAAGATTTTTCCTCTTGTACTTCTGATGAGACAATATCAAAGATGTTTACATTCTTAGTAACAAGGGCTGTTAAAATAATGAAATTTATGAAATAAAATAATGAAATTAATGAAATAAAATCATGAAAAATTTGTAATTAATACATTAATGCCACAAATGTTGCTATAAGTTCTCCTCAATTAGACAAGAAACTTTTGAAGGTAGCATAGATGTAAAAGTAAAGAAACAGAATTAAACAAATTTGCTGACACAGATCATTTTCAATTTCTGACAAATGTTTAACAGATGAATTAAACATTTGTCAGTTTAATTGAACAAGTTCTTGATGCATTTGAGGCTTCTTTAAGTTTTCTATGGTTAAGATCTACTGCTGTGATGCTCTTTGTAATGTGTTTCTCTATGGCTATGGACTTTTTTCAGATCACGTGCTGTCCGCTTTGTTTCTGTTCTGAGAACATAATGATGTTGTGTTGGATATTAATATTCCTAACTCTCCGATTTCTCAAAGCAGAAGACCGTAAGTGTGGCTCAGTATTAAACCCTACTTGCAATTACTGCATGACAAAGAGCAAAAACATCAGTAGCAGCCAATAAGTGTCTCACCTGCATGTGTTTGTCTACCGTCAGAAATCCTGTACGCACATGTAGGAGGGACTGTCATTCTACATCGAGACTCACATAGCAAAGCTCTTGTCTTAAAAAGTGATCTTATCAAAAACCTTTATGTTAATTGGTACTGCGGATCAGAGGTAACCTCATGCATCAGTAGAAACCCTCATGGTGGGATATCAAAGGGTAAGATAGAGGTTTTTGTATTTTAGAGTTTTTGCACATGCTGCATTAATAATTAGACAGTGGTGATATTAACTGCACATATACGTGTGTCCTTTAGGGTCGCCACGGTTCTCGTTGTTATCGGATTTTTCTCTCCAGATTTCACCAGTTGAGGAAACTGACTTTGGACTTTTCCGCTGTGAACAACATGTGTTAACAGACACTTACTCCAAGATCTACAGATTGCTTCGTGGTAAGAAATTACAGGGAGGTGCGCGCAAGAGAACAACTTAAATGCCATCAAAACATCTTTAAACTCTCATCATCTTACAACCCATAAACACTTTTAAACACTCTTAATTGTTTTCCTAGTAGGGTTTTTATTCAAGCAGATAATAAAATAATAAATCAGGTAAGTTTGACGTTCTGTGCGAGAATTGGAACAATTTACAAGATGTAGTTCGCCATCTAGTGTCTGAGAACTGAACTGCTGAAAGAACTTTTTAAAGTTATCTCTGAAATATTTTAGGCTCAGTTGTGCACTGCGTGTTTAGCAGTATGACCTGAATTACATTAAACTTAACTGCACGTCGTGCAACAGTACGTCGTCCTAATTGTTTACACGTATACACATTATTAAAACCCCATCCTGTCTTTCTCCAATTCCACCTGTTTTTTTGTTTTAGTGACTGTACCCAAAGTGCAGGCAATAAATGCTGGAGACTTGCTGTCTCTGAAATGTGAATTGGAAGAGAGTCCACTAACAGCCAGTGTAAAATGGATTCCACCTAAAGCCTCAGGATGTAACCTAAACATCCAGCCTCTCTATGGAAACCACATTTCAGTTTCAGAAGTGCCCGTATGTGCTAGTGGTGTTTGGACCTGCAATGTGAAGTATAAAGGGGTTGAATACAAAGCAACAACAACTGTTTATGTCATAGGTGAGATTGCATTCATACTCTATGTGCTTTTGTCTGTATATGTTTATGTATTTTGTTTGTATTTTTGCACATATTTTTGGAACTTATTATTTTTTTAATTGATTGCAAATTTAAAACAATAAGCATACACTATATAATAATATACATAACAGTACAGTGAGGATCTGTAAGTGGAAGACACACACGAATTGGTGCACCATTGTACAGCAATGTTTGCATGCTGCACTGCAAGCATTTTATGAAGTGGGATATTATTTTTAAACTATAATTGTAAAAATTTTCCCCTAATTTCTTTTCTTCTAGATCTTTCCTCTGCTCCAGCAGATCCCGTTTATACCTCTATCTCTGCACGTTCTGGGGTCAACATTCCTTGTTCGTTATCCTCTGACATTCCCTGGACTCTCTTAAATGAAAGTGGCCTAGTGGGGGGTAGTTGGAGCTTCACTCCGTACAACAATGAAACCCAAAAACAACTTCCAAAATCTCTTCTAAGCCTCAGTGTGGGTCCAAAAATTCACTGGAATGCTATAAAGGATGCATACATCTCTGTCCAGGGAAGAGAGGTGAAAGACAAAGATCTGTCCATTCTTAATCTGCCTATATCTGAGAAGATTGTGGGGGAATACACTTGTAGTCTGACCTTTAAAGAAAAGACTATCAAAAGAACTATCAAAGTGGTGCTTTTGCAAGGTAGGTAAAATTAAACTGTCGATTGATAAATTGAAAGATTTTTTTTATTAAAGGGACAGTTCCCCCAGTTCATCTAAATTCTGTTATTGTTTACTTCGTATGTCACTCCAAACCTTTTTATTTGTGAAACACAAGGGAGTAGTTTATGTCTAGTTTATACAATGAAAGGGGATGGAGACCAGAGGCTGTAAAGCTCCAAAATAGACAAAAGGATCATAAATGTGGTCCATATGAACTTTAAACTTCTGAAGCCATAAGATAGTTTTGTGTGAGGAACAGACTGAAATTTTAAATGAGGTTAATATTCACCACAAATCTAGCCATGGTCATAATTCAGTTTTAGTGTCTGAAAAATACAGCTTTGACTTTCTGCTGTAAAAAACATAAAAAAGTCCACACAAGAAATTGTCATATGGACTTTGAAAGTCATAAAGGTGAATGAATGATGGCAGAATTTTCCATCTTTAAAACTATCCCTTTAATTATTACAAAAATAATGCCAACAAATTTACTTGATAGACTTTTATTATTTCATATTATCATTTTAATAACAAATAAAATAACTTTCTTATTTAATTATCTACTCTAAACATTTCTTCTTCTGTTAGTTTCTTTTACTACAGATTCTCCCGCAGGTCCTCGTATCTTTGAAGGCCAAAAGGTGAATCTGATGTGCTCATTAGCACATCACAATATCACCCCTAAGGACTATGAGTTTAAATGGAAATGCTCCTCTTGCTCCAGTCATCCCCTTCTCAGCTCATCGCCTCATCCTGCGTCTCTGATCATGCCTGTGAGGATGGAGGACAAGGGTAGGTGGACATGTGAACTCTGGAAGGACCAGACGATGCTGACGTCTGCTTGGCTCTCACTGAACATTGGTAAGAAATGTGAAAGAAAGAGGGGAGAGAATGATGCCTGTGCGATGCAATGTGTAATACTTCTGTTGTCAATACATTGTTACACAGTGAAAGTTCCAGTGGACATCTGGCTTTGTGTTGCCATCAGCAGTGGAGTTGTGGTCTTCATCCTGCTCCTTGTTATCATCATCATAGCCGTCCGCAGACACAAGCAGGTTAGTATCTACATCTACATGTGAATAAAAAAAACACACAAACAACAAAACAAACAGGACTGTCATCCATGCAGGCGTTGAAGTGTGTAACTCAAATATCATAAAGATTTTTTTCTCAACAGAGGGTGATGTACAGAAGGCGGAAAACCAAATTCTGCTGCTGCAAGAAGTAAGTTTGGTAGTTGTTTGATAACAAAACACACTTGGAAGTTAACAAAAAAGTCATGTTCTTTTTTATTTAACTGTTTCTGTTTCAGTCCCCAGCAAAAGGGATTCTACAAGACCTGAAGATCTTTGGCTTTTCATAAATGTTGACCTGCTCCCTGTCATGATTACATTGTAAATATTTGATACGTTACATCATTAAAGGTGTAAATAACATGATGTTATTTGTCTACAAGCAAAACGTTTGAAAAAGGAACATGTTGTTTCCTAAACATTGCATCACCAGAATACAACATTATAAATGTATTTAATTAAATAAAATGCAATTGAAGCTCTGTACATCTGATATGTTTTTACATTTTAAAATACAACTTTGCTCACAATACAAAACATCCCTGATGTTGGTTTTTTGGTTTTGGTTTGATTTTTTGACCTTACACATCCTTATATTCTGATGCTTGTATTAATTAAAGTTTTTTTAGTATATATATTTTTATTTTTTGGCATAAGCTTTGTATGCTGTGATTTGCCTGTATTTCTTAATTTTAAACATGAAAATAAAAAAATACTGATAATAGTAAAATAAATAATACATTAAAAATACTATATGGAGAGTATATTAATTAAGTGCATTATTTACCCACCTATGTTGACATACCAAATGACCTCCTCTCCACATCACATTACTTGTGTACTCCATCAGTGTGTAGCTGAGATGGATATTGGTATTTCATCATAAATACACAAGAATTTCAGAGTGGGAGATTCAATAAAAATATTTAAGGTTTTAAGAAGTTCACCCAGCGGCCTCCAGGTGTTCCATGTTCTTTACAGAAATAAGAGAATCCGTCTTTTTGAGATCAGTAGCATTTAAAACTTAAATTTTGGATAATGTTGTTAATATAAAATATGAATAATTATATATTATATAATGCTAAACTTTGAGATTAGTTTTCCCAAAGGCTTGTGAGAAAAGCATTAACAAACATAATGTATTTTTATATGCATGTGAATGACTAAAAAATAAAAAATATAATGATTCTCTTTCAGAGTGGTTCACTCGACATAGCGTCAGTAGCTGAGGCTACAGGGAATCCCTTTCATCCGAGAAACTCCTGAAATCAAATTGAACAAAGCCAGTCAAATAATTCAATAAAGTCAGTCAATTCTAAAAATCGCATGCAAATACTGACAGGGTCCGCTGGCAGTATATAATGCACTGAATGACCGCATTACAACAAGCCGTCGGGTGCATGTGGGTTTTATGGTGGTTCTTCATCCGCACCTATGTCGTACATCACAGATTTTAAGGATGCTTTTAGAAATGCCCTCCTTAACACACTGGTGTCTCCCTCCTACCTTTTTGGGGACAACGTGGAGACCATTATTAAGCATTTTACTGAGGCCCAAAAGCCATTGAGGGCTATGAGCCATATTCTGCCCAGCGGAGTGCCTATTTATTGAAAAAGGCAGGTTTCATTACATCTCTCATTTCTACTGTAGTTTTTGTAATTTTTGTACTGTAAAAAAGTATTTTTGTTTATTTGTGGGCTTGTTACTTTTTTTGAATGGGTTGTTTTCAATTATTAAATGTGTCAATAATTATTATTAATAATTATTAAGGTTTCTGGCTGAGTCAGAAGGTCCTTCTATGTGGAGTTTGCATATTCTCCCTAGGTCTGCGTGAGTATTTTGGTTCCCTAAACTACTATGCAAATTAGGTGAACTGGCGTCACAACAAAATTTGTATAAAGTATAAAATAAACAAGATACCGACGAATGGGGGAAATGCAACGCTGCTCAAGTGAATAAAGTCCCGCCTTCTGGTAGAATTAGCCAATCGTCAATCGCTAAACAATGTTGGGAGCAGAGCGGCTTCACAGCCATTACACACGCGCTGTTGCTGACCTGAAATGCTTCTTATACCATCGTGTGCTGAATCAGTTAACTTAAGTCCACTAGATGGCGGTAACAAACCGTGTAATTTCAACACTGCAGAGAAGCGCTGTCATTTCCAGAAACCAAACACTTTCATTCTTAGCTATTTAGTATTTTAGTTGTATACAGTATCTTAGAAATATTGTGTTCCTAAGCTTTTTCACGGATTCAGTAGGCATAAAAAAATATTGGATTGTGTGGGTCTTTTGGTGCTTTTGGACATTTTTAAGCCCACATAAACTTGTAATCATATGACTTATAATACATTTTCATTTTTCAACATTTTATTTTTGTGTTCCACAGATGCAAGAAAGCCATACAAATCTGAAACAACAAGAGGGTGAGTAAATGTGGACAGTATTTCCAGTTTTGGCTGAACTATTTCCCTAAAACTGTAAAAACACTAATAGAAGACCACAGAAAGTGCTTGACTTTGTCAATGGAAAGTGTCTAAAACAAATAGCAGTTTTTATGTGTAATACCGTTGCCTATTGCATTTACTAAAAAAACGTTGTTTAGCTTCAACTAAATAATTGAATACTGCAAACAGCTATGAACCACATAAGTGAGCAGCTGCGGAACCTGCTCTTTCTCTTATATACATTACTAAAGTGACAACAAACCGTATGTTACCATGCTGGCTCTGTTAAATCAGGGGTGCCCCGTGTTCTGTTTGGGTGAACCTGACTAGAGTTGGAATAATGTTTTACAGAAAAGTTGATTTATCAGTAGATTTATATTTGGCAAAATACTTGTAGGAAGGTGAAGAGTTAACGAATCCCCCAGTGACATTTTCTGTCCACAGGTTGTGTATCTTGCTCAGGAAACCACAGAGGTACAGCGTGAGCACACATTTTACAAATACATCATTTGTCACAGTATTTCTTGTAGTGTGAAAAACACACACACTGCTTGCGAGAGGTTTAAAGATCAGAGCAGGGGGTGGAGATTGATTTTGCTATGCGGTCATCACATTGGCCCAGTTTCTCTGTCACCTTTCTAACAAAATGGTTGAGAGAGTGGTAATGTGGTGGTATGTGCCTTCTTCTGGTTGTGTAGAGGGAGGAAGTGAAGTTTAAAGCCATCAAATACACCAGTGCTTACAGCTAAGCATTCCGTCACTAATCTTTTATAAATATAAGACTTAAAAATGGTTTAAGTCCAGGGAATTGATATGGCACATACATTTTCAGATCTTGTTTGCCCGTTTGTTACTATCAGCATTTCCATAGCCACAAAACCATTTTCCTCTCTCTCACTTCCCTAAAAAATAAAAAAAGACTAATGACAGTCAGACACCTGACTTAACTATTTTTAGTCATTTTCTAAATTATATATGTGTTTTATTTTTATACCTTGATGATTTAGCAGGGATCTTGTTTTGACCTCCCTGCCTACTTTTGCTTGCGAGATCGTTTTCTAGATGGCAAAAGTTTTGGTATTTTTAAAAATAATATTACCATAGCAATACAATTATTCCACAAGTGATGGTCTATTATGGAAGTTGTGCAGCGTCATGAAAATAAAGAGTTCTCAGTTCCTCCTGCAGGCACCTGCAGGCTATCTTATTCTTTCACTTTTCCACAGCTGTGTATCTACTGTACACTGATCGCAGCTACTTTCAGACAAGACACAGAACTGCAAAACTGTAAATAAAATTTTATTATACAAATAAACCGTAAGTTGTAATAAAAGCTCACTCATATGAAATACCACCATTCTGAAAAAATGAAAGCACACTTTGTCCTCTGCATAAGTTTCGTTCTTGCGTTCTTATTGATAGTTACCCACAGTACCCTTCTTGCAGGACTAGTCATTCTGGTGCAACTTGAAGCTAAGTGTCTTGCTTTATGAATGCGCAAATGATTTCCCAATCTGTGGTTAGATCTCTCTGAAACTAACACAGGTCATAAACAAGCTAACACCATGTACTCTGTATAACAAGCTGTATAACAAACATAATAATTTTAACAAACAATAATTTTAATTGCTTTTATTTTAAGACAGTGGATAGTTTAAAATATAAGCAATACTACCACTTCATAACTTCAAATATATACTTTTTGTATATATTTATGCATTATAGAAAAGAAAAAGTATGAAATCAAATTGTTACCGCAAAGTTTCAGTTACAGAGCTTGGTCATTTAATGGCAGAAAAGGCTGATTATATTTGTTCCCTTTCAGTCAGTCACGTTCGACGTTACGTAAAGTGACTGACGTATGGGGTCTTGCTTGAGAGCCCTATCACCTCCGCTTAGTAAAAAATCGCGCCAATGAGCATCGGCCCGAGAGGAGAGAGCCAATGAGTATTTGGGCAAAGTGCAGTGCGTCGGCTCACGCCGGAAGCGGGGTGTATAAAGCCGGCCGGAACTCGCTTTCATTCAGGTTCTTGCTGAGGAGCCGAGATGTGTCCCGGCCATTCAG
>JAZGTJ010015418.1:0-13393 GCA_036877575.1 Botia almorhae | reverse complement strand
GATTTATCAGAGGATGTTGTGATGTTGCCTATTTTACTCAGAACATCACTTCATCCATCAGTTTGTCATCATAAATTCCAGTCTGTCACTTATATCTCATTAGAGCTTGGAGAAAGAGTACTATTTGAAAGTGATTACAGAGAAGAATGTTTTAGAAATTATCAGTGTTGTGAGCACATTTCTGTCAATGTCAACCCTCATGGCCCACTTAATATGAATTTCTGCACCTTTTATATGCTTACACATACACCTGTTTATTTATACATATAAATACACCTGTGTAAAATTGTTCAGCAAGGCACCTGACAATTGCTCCCTGGGCACAGCAGTGCTCACCACAGTGTGTGTTCACGACTTGCAGTGTGTGTATGGGTTTGGGTATGGTTTACCATATCTGACAAATATTTAACTTTTACTTTTAGGGCATAATAATTACACCTTACTTTACTTAAGAAATTGTAATTTATAACTACAGATATACTATACTACATATATTATATATACTATACTACAGAGATATTGCCATATATACAACACCTGAACTCACTGTTCAAATCAGCAGTTATAGAATCCAAAACAGTAAAGAAGTAAAATAGTATAGAAGTAAAAATAACAAAATTATCACAAAAATATTATTTTAAAAATATACTATTTACTTTGTTCCACAAACAAAAGAAATACATATGGGTTTGAAATAATGTAAAGGTGAGAAAACAATAGAATTTTCTTTTGTATAAATTATTCTTTTAGTTATGTAAATACGCACATAAAAAAAAGCATGGTAATTGCTCTTCTGTGGGTCTGTTTGACTAACAGTATGATAGCATACAGTGTGATCCATTTCTATAATGTGCTACTGCACTAAAATGTCAATTGTACCCAAGGGAATTCTATATCCCACAGAACTTGGAAAATGTTAAAATCAGTGATATTAAAGACTCTCATGGGGTCTCTTGAGTGCCAAACATCTGCGTGCAATTTAATGCAATATGCTAACAAGACTGAGTGCTATGACAGTCTGTAAGCAACACTTCTATCTAATTTTCTAGCTAAGCTGAGAATTAAAGTAACTGAAGAATGCTGCGCATTAGCATTTAATCACATTAAGCATAATGCAAAGATCGACTGTAGACAACAAGTCAACAAGTGGTCAATATTTTGCTGCAGGCATGCAGTGCATCAAAACAGACATGCTCATTTCAGCTCACAGGAACTGAGTTAGTCATGCTTAAAACTGCTGGTTGTAGTGCTAACCACTGCTTTGCATGGGGGTTTGAGGAGTCATCCTCAATTATTTATCACGCTTTCACTGTGACCTACTTTACAGCACAGCGGTAACCACAATTCTCTCTGTACTTCAAAATGCATCTATCTTTAATTAACATGCAAGAACACCCTTTAACACAGAGACAGAAACTCAGTGACGCTCTGTACATGATTTCATATATATGTACACAGTGAATATCACTTACCAATCCTTAAACATCCACTCGCTGTTTGTACCAATATATGGCTCATGCTCCACCACCCATGCTTGTAGATAAGCTAATGAGATAGTTCTGCACAACGCTTACTCATGCTGGCGACTCACATATCGGTTTTGCACCTAAGCGTTCATTGTTTACGCTCAGTATCTAAATGGATGTACTGCCTTTTTTTACTGCAGTACACCTCTCAGCAGATATGGGTCCAAAACGGTTTGTTTTAATGGGACATTGTTTACATTATGTACAGACACACACACAGCGCCACGTAGAGCCTTACTGCTTTTACATTAGCAGAAGAGGTTTGATTAACACAAGGGTTGTAAACGTTGATTGCTGCTAGCATTGAGTGCATCAGATCGCTAAGTAAACTGGGCCCCATTAAATTCTTCTAGAATAGCCTGGGTGTGGTGCTGCCTGATGAATTTGCCATTATTTAATTGTATGTCAAGGCCGGTCAGAGAGGCTTGACCTTATAGATCACTTTACAAGGCTTTACTGAATGCATTTCCAGTGTCATGGCCATTGGTTAATGTATTGCAATCCTTCTTACCCCTTATAAGTGATGTACTGGGGATGTGATGTGAATGCTTGAACTAAATGAATCACTGAATATTTTGTCACCTGAGGAAAACACTAACTGTATTAGCTAGATGATGAATTGCAACATTCACAGATGAATAGGGAGTAGCTATTTCCCAGAAATAATGACATTTTAGATCAATTAAAGTCATCAGTTGAGTTATCATCATTGAATGTTAAATGAAATCCTCTTATTCTCAAAAAGTGCATAAAGAAATTATTGAATGTTTACCTTTTAAGAATTGTTAAATTTGATATTCTTATCTGGCAAACGTCAAACTTTAATCTTATTAGCATAATGCACTTAAGCAGACTTTGCCTGCCTAATCCGCTATTTTGTTTGAATGTCCCCCATACATCTTTTATGTGGACATATAATTCTGTCCCTTAACTTTCCCTCTTTCTCCATGATGGAACGGTGTCCTTCTCCACACTCCCAATGTGAACGAGGCAGCTGTCTAGACGCTGCTTTGCCTGACCTTATCTTTTGAATAAAAATGACTTGTCAGTTATAACTTAAGAATAAAGAATTCATCCAGTTTAAACAGCTCTGTCTATTCCACATTCACACAAATTCATTTTCCTATACCTTCCTTTATTCTTGATGTGTCAGCACTTTACTCTCAAGGCTTTTGTGCACATATTACACATGCACACTGGCATTAACAGACGCACAATTATCAGTCTGTATTTCTTAGTGATTTTGGTCATACTGCAAACTCAACAGCCTGTCTGCCCTTTGGTTACCCAAATGTTACACTACAAAGTACAGGACAGATCTCTGAATTGTGGTCAGGTTTTAGTTCATCATTTTTGGCTAAAGTCCTCCAAGCCATCCTTAGCTCTGCAGCATCCCCAGCAGGTCGCGCCTGCTTTGTGACAACATGTCACATGACCCAGATAAGAGCTGCTAACCCCTGCTGTCTCTCTCTAACCCCCACAGATCTACTCTCTCTACACACACACACACACACACACACACAGACACACACTTTTCACAGTCCTTTAAGCTACTGTACAACTTCTATCAGTCTCCCTGGGGACTCTGAAAGAATTGTTTAACCCCAATTTTGTCCACCCAAAGTTACAGTAAGTCACATGTTGTTATTGTTTTTATCCTTAGGAGATGTTCACACCTGAGTGTAAATTCAAGGAGTCTGTGTTTGAGAACTACTATGTTATCTACTCATCCACCATGTACCGGCAGCAGGAGTCGGGTCGAGCCTGGTTCTTGGGCCTCACCAAGGAGGGTCAAGTCATGAAAGGAAATCGAGTGAAGAAAACCAAGCCATCTTCACACTTTTTACCAAGACCAATTGAAGGTAGTGTGTTAAAAGCATCACTATTATACTACATTTCAATATCAAAATGTCAATGGTGACAAAAATATGTTGAAAAGGATACAGAAATAACATTTTGATGAATTATGTTTAACACATTAGGACACTCTGTTTGGCCAGATGTATCTTAATGATTTTTGCCTGCATATATATTACATTAAGATCAACATGAAAGTGCATTTGAAGCCCATTTTACTGCTCAGATCTGACATATACAAATAAAAAGGGATTTTAGCTTAACTGGTTAAGCTAAAAAGAGCACTGCATTAGCAGCTCAGCTATTGTAGATTCAATTCAACACATATGCTGGTCAAATGTACACTGTGAACTGCCTTTAGATAAATGAATATGCCAAACATATAAATTTAAATTTTCCAAGAGTTTTTTTCCATTGAGGAATGAATTGGCAGATTGACTCTGCCTGTTTTTAGAGGTAGAAAAAATATTATGAATTATGGATTATGGACACAAACCAATTTATTTTGAGTAACATGAACTGATGCATAAGACATAAGACATTTGAATATTATGCTGACCTTTTGATTTGATTTAAGATGCATATGAATAATCACATTACTCCTAATGAATGTGATTAAAAGTAAGGAGTATTAATCCTTTGACATGTGTTTGCATGTTGCAGTTTGCATGTACAGAGAGCCTTCACTGCATGACATCGAAGAGAAGCAACGCTCCAGGAAAAGCTCAGGAACTCCAACAATGAACGGAGGCAAAGCAGTCAACCAGGACTCCACATAGCAGGGCCTGACATTGGAGGCTACTACAGCCCAGTAGCCCCACCCCCCACCCCTTTGCTCCTTGCACCTCCAACCATGGGAATAGAGCTTCATGTAACAAGAAGATGATGATCTGAACTCTTGCCTGTGAAAACTTTTAGAAGAACACAGAAAGGAAAACAGTCACAAAAAAGCTCCAATCAGGATCTGAACTCACATTTTATGCAAAAAATTGGGCAGTCATTTTATTCACAACAAGAGTAATATTCTTTATTTGGGATTTATGCTGTGAGAAATGAGCTTTAAAATGTAAACATTTTTATGTGTTAGCTTTCATGTAAATGCTTTAGCACTTCTTCATGCTTCTGTGTTGTCATCAAAAAAATGGGAACTTTCTGTCTTTGTTCAATGTTATTACTATTGTTTGCTTCTGGATTTTATGAAAATTCTGAGTTTTTTGGTTTTTGTATTTTTGAAAAGGTAAATGCACTTTGGGACTCCATGTGGGTAAATGTAGAAATTTAAAAATGGTATTTTGGAGTTTTTTTGAAGCATTCAGCTGCTTATTCATTTTGGTAAGTGTTACTTCCCATGTAACACTTTCTTTAAAAAGCCCGCCTTGCGCACATACATCCAGCACAAGTGCACTAGATGACTGTATTTTTGTGTGCGCGCAGCCCTGTTCGGCTCCTTTAGACGGCTGCTTGGTTTCAGCTGGAGTGCGACACTCTACAATGGACAGCTTTGAGTAGAAAGTAGGACATTTCCTATGGATTATTCACAAACTCCCTGCATCCAAGGCAAATATGAACAAAGAACCCAACAAGAACAGCAAAAACCCATGTACTTTCCTATAATTCAGCTACAAATCTGACAAACCAGAATTTTAAACTCAGGAAGCCCCTCCAGAAGTGCGACCCACACACTAGCCCTGTCCAGTTTAAAGCACAAAGAAGGCCAGTTATGATGCCCCCATAGGGGTTTCCGGGCAGTCGGCCTGGACAGGGCATGTAGATTGTGGGTTGTTGACCCATAGGTGCAGTGGCGTAAAAGCTGTCATTTATAAGTCTTCCACTAAAGATAGCATGAAAGCTGTGCCCTTGTCTGCAGCATCGAGGTACAACCAAACTTTGAGACTTCAAATGCATGAGTCATGAGAAACAGTGTCTATGCTAAACTGAGAACTGGTCAAGTGGATGGTATTTAAAGAAGTGTGAAAGAAAAACAGGCACGCAATGAAAATGTCCAGATCAAATGGGTTTCCAGAAAAGAAAACGCTGTTGAGGTGTTTCCTTTCCCTGTGTACAAACAGAACTCTTTATTTTTCATGTTTGCAGATGTTTTCACCTTACTGAAACACTATCATATATGCATTATGAATAATGAGATGTATAAAATATGCATTGATATTATAAAACAGGATGAAATTATGATTGTTTAAGAATAAAAGTATGATACTTAAAGCTTTCAACTTCTTTGTTTTTGCTTAGCTTATTATACAAACAAATTACCATAGCAGTATATACATTAGTTGTAATTACATTTTTATGGATTGATCAAAGCTACATAGAATATACAGGTACATTGAATACAATTTTACAATTATTACAATAATACAATTATGCAAAACAATTAAATCAATGTTAAAATGAATATTTAATAATAAATATTAGATATAGAAACATGAAACTAATATGAATTAAAAAGTTGAATGTTATTTATTGAAATAATAAAATATACACTTTGTAAAGCCAAATACACAATATTAAGAAATAGTTCACAGAAAGTCTCATCCTCTCTCTAAATCACCCTCCTGTTATCTGTTATTTTTCTGTATATCTGATAATATGTTATCTGTAGTTTTCTGTGCAACTCAAAAAAAGATTTTTTTAAGGAATTTTAATGCAGCTTCTGTGTTACAATGACATTTCATAGTGATCATGTCTGTAAAGCTTCGAAATGGAGCTCTAAAAAATACACTAAATGTAGCCTGTACAACTCATGTACACAAATCTTACTTTATTACGTTTTGTGTTTTATTGGTGATTATTTGAGAATCTGACAGCCCCTGATCACTCTGAACTGAGAATCCATTCTACAGAATTTATACTCCACAGAAAAAACAGCCAGTGGGTTTGTAACAAAATGAAGGTGAGTAGATGAGAGTCATACAGTCTCTATAGATGAGCCTTAACTTTGCTGTGTTAAGCCAACTTAAAAGAATATATCAAAATCCAATTAAATGAATTTATTTTTATTCCAGTTATAGTTAAATCCTAGTACAGTTAAAGCGGAACCTAACAGTTAAAGTACTTAGGCACCAATCCAACTTGTCATTTTGGGATTGCACTTCCATGCCCTTAATTCTCCCTGTTGTCATGGAAACAGATTTTCCCTACTGTCTGTATGGAGAAAAAGGAGGAGAAGGGTGGGTGGGGTTGAGATAGGCTGTTTTCAGGCAGGTAATCAATTCTTTTTTTGCGGACACCTTGTATTTCAGATTGTTTCAATCTTTGTCTTTTTAAAGTCACACACTGTGTTTGTGGACGCCTAATGGCAGTGATGTTCCACTACATATCTCCGAGGAAAAGAACAGTCCTTCTGTGTGTGTGTGCGTGTGTGTGTGTGTATGTAGCTGTGGGAGCCAGTGTGTATAAACACAGAAAGGGAGGAAATCACAACCACTGGCAGGTTGAAGGAACTTTAGCGTGTCTCTTCTTGCACTAAAAAATACATTTGTAATGGTACTCTTCAGCTAAACTTCTTTGGAAAGCCAAAGCAGACCAAACATAAGGCATTAATGAGATTGATTTCATCAATGACCACCTTTTCCATTAAAACAACATTTCATTTCTTACATATTCAATTATGCATACTCCTTACAAAACCCTGAAAACTTGACTGACATTTTTATTTTCTGATACCTGTGTGTTATATAACTATAAAGCCATGCTGGATGAACTGATTCTGTCAGTACCTCAACAACATATAAGATCTTGTACAAACCCTGAAGCCCACTGATCTGTGTGCAAAAAAACTGTAATAGCTGCTTGCCTGTAAATTCCCTTCTTTCTTGAACAATATTGATTTGATTAAATCTACTGTGGCTGTAAACATTCACTACGCTATTCCGTTCTGTCATTCTTGCATTGATCTGCCATCTTTCATGTAACGTTTGCTCTCGCTTTCGCTGATTCTGTTTAGATTCCGGTTAGAGGTTTGATCTTGGAGGATTGCCTTGTTTTGTTTATCCACATTCTTAGTCTCCCGGGAGGGACAGGAACATCCTTGCAGACTTAAAATATCAAGTTCTTTATTAAGAAATAATTAGTCTTCTTTCAATTAATGTGTCTGGGCTGCTTCCTATGATCCTTAATGTAGCAGAGCTTCAAAGATTAGATTATGTTGGAGTGGGGGGAGACCCCGTGTAGAGTGATACAGCTTATGGCTACAGTGCAAGTTAAATAGATTTTATTTTACAGAGAACTATGGTTGACGATATTTATACATCTGTTTCAGAAGAGGTATATATTCTGTGAATGTAATCAATCAGTCAAAAGTTGTTATGGTGTCCTTTTATTTGAAAACTAGACAGGTTTTTTCTAAATATAGTGAGTAAATACAAGACCCAAATAAAGGATGAGATCCCACAGCTCTGTTAAAATCCCTACAGGATTGAAAGTTAGAGGCATCGCCATTTGTCTCTCCCCCATGTCAACAGCTCAAGAGCAAAGTGAATTGATCCATTACCCCTCTGTAAGGACAAAGTCTGTGTCCTTCCTGGGAGAAATATGGGATAATCATTGTAAGGGGTGCTTTTGCTATATTTTGCTTCATACAGGCATTTTTAACAGTAAGCATCGCCCTTTGAAATTTTATTTATTTACATTCATATATCTGAAAAGCAGATGCTTTTATCCAAAGTTACTTACTTTGTATCAGGAATCAACCCATGGTCTTGGCGTCTCTAGCTCAATACAATACTGTTTGGACCACGTGAATACACTCAAGCCTAACTAATACTATCTGCATGCATGCAAGGACAGTTCCTCTGATAACTTCCTGCATCAAGGTCTGATGAGCCTTTCACATGCCTGTCAAAAACAACCAATGTAGCTTTATTCTATATATTGTATAGTTAGACTACAAAATACAAACTACACAAGTGAATTTACCTTATGCCCACATTTCAGAACAAATTCTAAACTACAACATAAAAATCTTCAATCATTTTTAATTCTCAATTATTTTTAGGAGTGATACTGAACTGAAATAGATTCTGTGGGTGGTTTAATGGAAAAGGCATGAAATGTGGAGAGACAAAGTAATTTGTATAAATGTCTTTCCTAATCAGCGTGTTAGTGTGGGTGTAAAAATAACACCATTATGATGAGACTTATACCCTTTCAAATTCAAATTAACACAACACACACACACTCAAATATTTTTGTCAAAATAAAATTATTTTTTTATATAATAAATTATATTATAATTTATATTGTCTAGTTTTTTCCTTAAATGATAAGGCGGGTTACTGGCTCGATGCAGCAGGAATAACCTTCAGTGACAGAAAATCAAAACAGTGCCCTTAACTCATTTGACATTAAAACTTATATACTTAGTTAATGAATCATGAACTAACTCTTAAAAAAAATGTTTGAAATGTAGAATACAAGGGTGCCAATTTCACTAAAAAGGGGTTCTTATTTCATCCCAGCAATCTGATAAGATTAAACCTTAGGGATGTTTCACCAATATTTCAATATAACAATTTCACTGTCCAGTGAATAAATTACATGTGCTGCTTACAGTTGGCCCAGGGCAGCCACAACAAAAATAGTGAGTGAATGGAAACTGGCAGATATAAAAAAAATCATTCCCTGCCAAAAATAATTCACGTGTTGTTGCCTTATCAGAACACTATGGATCATTCAAGACAAAGGATAAATTGTTGTTGTCAGATTATTTTAATTTTCCAATTGATGTCAGATTAATACAAATTATTTATGTTGTTTAGTAAAGGTAAACTATAAACCAGTGCTTGCAGCAAAACAACTGAATGTTTAATGAAAATATGTAACAATCTAGATAGAGGCGAGTACTCATGTTTTCATTATAAACAATCTAGACAGAGGGGAAAACAACCTGGGATGGAAAACAACCTGGGACACACATGTATACTGTTTCTGTTCTCCTCTGTACTTTGATGGTCTTTCACAATTTTTCTTATGGGAATCAGTGATGACAAACACTTGAAATTAACTTTCAGGAGGGTCATAAATTATTAAAATCGATAAATTCACAGGTGCAACATTATTTCATTCATTTTAATTTTTTATTATTTATTGATACACTTTTTTCTTTCCCTAAAAATTGCAACAATATTATTTAATACAAAATAATATTATATTAATACATTATATTGAATTGTATTTCATAAAATATCTGTATTTTTTTGTGCAGTAATGTTTTTTATATAATGTCTTTTCCAATGGGCCATCAAAGGATTTTTTGTACATTTCTATATTCACCCAAGATCAGTTATTTTAAAAACCCTCGCAAACAGTTTTCTTTGTCCTGAAACAATGAAAGTGTGATGCTGCAGCTTGGGAAGATAAGACATGCCCGTTGTTTTCACAAGTACTCTGGTCTTAACATCTGTACATTTACGCATTTTTTACGCATTTTAGCAGACGCTTATATCCAAAGCGACTTACATTGCATTATACTATACATTAATTCTGAGTATGTGCAATCCCTTGGACCGAACCCATGACCTTGGCATTGTTAACACCAAGTGCTCTAACCACTGGGCTACAGGAAAGCTGTAGGACAGCTGTAGGAAAGCTGTACGACAGCGCCTCCCTCTGCTGGTGAGGGAAAGTTGGCTCAATACACTAGCTCACCATTTTCTATCTATCTATTTCTATCTCACCATCTTTACAAATATAAGGGTGTTGCTCCTTGCAATGCAATATCCACGCTATTTGTGAGATATACATATCCAGGCTAAAAATAACTCATGGTCTTATTTCCATATCTGCTGGTCAATGTTGATCCATTCAAAGTCATACCATCTGAGCCTGCTTCAACTGTCTGGACTCCCCAGAGACGGTGTATTTATTATTATTATTATTATTATTTTGCAACATAAAAAACTAACACTCTACCTAATGCAATATAATTCTGCTGCCCTGAAAGGCATCAGAGTACAAATGTCATAAGTGTGATTTTATTGAGCCCCTCACACACATATATACATACACATGGGGCCATTAAAAGGTCAGCCTCAGTCAGACAGGCCCTGGCATTGGTCACTGAGTCTAATAAAAGAAATGGGCCCCAGCAGTCCTCTTAACTAACAGGGCGTAGCTCAACAACCAGCACAGCTCAACACCTAGTTTACAGGAACAAGGTGTCAGACATGTAACTAAAGGCTCAGTTACATGTGAAAGAGTAAAAAGACAGCTAAAGTTACTGACACATTTCTACCACGCACCATTATAGATCTTCTGATAACATAACATTTGAAAATGGGATTCTGGTGAAAGGTGATGATGATGTCATCAGAATAGAGGGTGCTGATTGGAGAGACAGGGATCCTGGGAAATCTATAAAATAGTTATTAAAGACATGCAGTACCGAAACAAGAGGTGAGAAGAAGACGGCTTGATATTGAACCTTCATCTCCTTGAATCCTGCTGGTGAGAAAGGTGAGAAAATATGAGAGATGACAAAATGTGTATTTTCATTGATCAATATAAACAAAGGAGAAAAGCATAGCAATTGCATATGATCACAAATCTCTGGTGCGTATCTTGCACCTTGATATTTTTACTTTTCAATCTTGTTAGGAAATAAAATTCATTTTCAGAAAAAAATGTGAGGTTTAAATACAACACTCTCAAATCTTAAACTTTTAAAATCGTTTTACGATACTTCCAAAACTGCTGTGGTAAAATCTCTCGCTATATAAATTGTAAATTTAAGGTTATTATATGATATATCATTTACAATTCATTCTGTTTTTGTATTCATATATACAGGTTAAATTGAATTTGTTTTGTCTGAAGGTTGGTCTCCATTCCAATGCAATAACCCTAATATAGCACTACATATAATATAGAATTGTTTTTCCATGTTATACATTATAGAATTGTTAGAATTACTAACATTACATTGATTTGCTTTTAAATATCTGCCTATTAATAGCACAAATACTGAAATACTAACATTTTTATTTTGTTTTAAGGCAACACTAAAAACAGCAAATTACAATGGCTTAATGAATCTTAAACATTTCTATACTGTAAAAAATGTTAACATGCAATTATTAGCTCAACAGTATATTTTGATATTTTGACAATGGATATTTGATCTAACCATTCACAATTATTTTGGCTGGGGTAAACCTATGCAGCCAGGTTTATTCAGTCATATTAAATAACATGTTTTAATTGAATAAAACTTTTACTACATTATGGAAATTCTTCAGTTTATCACATATTTACTACAGTAACAGCCCAAAATATTCACTCTTAATCATTCACTCTTAATAGTAAAATTCACTTTGTAATTCAATATGTCTCACTCATTTTATTTCTTTATTAACAGTCTGTTCCTGTTAAACTATTTCTGGTTGGAATTTTAGTTTAGCTGATTAGCACATTGTCCTTTGCCAGGGTCTGTGCAGACGATGACTGGATTTATTTGCCTTCTATGAAAGTTGGTCCTCACAGGGGGACTCTCCTTGGGGACACAGTGCCCCTGTGGTCAGAAATAGCTACATTATTTCCATCTCTTTGACCTTTTCTAAAGGGACATCAGCCGTGAACATGTGCCACAGTCTAGGAAAGGCAGAACCATTCCAGTCTGAAACCATAGATGTTACTCTGTTAATGTTTACCCGTGTCACATGATGGTCACTGTTGTGCTTGTATGTGTGCATCTTTTAGATGCAGTTTTGGAAATGGCTGATTCCATTTGTTGTGTTTATGACCACCACATCGTACAGCAGTGCCTTAAGCCTTCAGCAGATGGTAAAACAGACTAAAGTAAAGTATCAGGACAAACCTTTCAAATGTTCTTCTGGTATAGATTAATCAAAGTGAAGATTTATGCATTTATACTTGTGGGTCTCTGTTTTGCCCTTAGAATCAAACTGAACACCTGGCCAGTGAGTCTCTTTTGGCTGATGTTACTGGGTACCAGCAAGGTCACTTTGAGAACAGCTCCAAGGCACAAGGACAGCACAGGAATAACCCTGAGTTTAGAGCACCCCTCGACTCCCTTTCCAAAAGCTTTATGAAAGTAAAGAAAGACAAGAGGAGGTACAATTATAGTTTCTAAACTCTTAAATAACAGCTGATAAGAAGTAATTTGGCAGATGTTATGACCACACACAATGACTGATCTTATTGTTTTGGAGAAAACATTTCTTTATAACTTCAGTCATCTTCCACGAATAGAGCTATCACTATGGACCGTCACCATAGAGCAGACAGGGGAGCAACTGCTTTGGTCTATGAATAAAACAATGGATCAGTTTAATATGATCTAATTATCACTGGGGGCATATCGGCTATGAATGTAAAACAACGCCGTGGTCCCTCAACAATGTAAACATGCACTCGTTTCCTAAGCTACGATACAGCTAAATATAACAAAACCCAAATTATGATGTCACATCAAATTCAGTCATTGCAACTGGATTGCAATGACTTCTTTCTCTGTATGAGCTTCTTCATCCACAATAAAGTGATGTACAATTGAATATACAATAACAGATCATAAGAGGGATGTCTGCGTTACTTTTTAAAACATACTTTCATTTTGGATAATAAAGTGCTATAAATCTATTTTCTCCCTTCAGGCAAAGCAAAATGCCACAGAAACAGCCTGGACAAAAAGGTTCAGTTGAGCAGATAATTACTGGGGAAAGCAGTCATTTCAAGATTCTCAGGCCAGGAGATAAGTGTCAACCTGCTGACAAGGCTGAAAGTATTCCAGTTCAGCAGCCGAACACTAAACCAAAGAGCCCCACGGACATTTCGACAACATTTGAAAGAAATTCCACTGACCATATCAGAACACGAGTTTCAAAAAAGAGAGGCCAGTCAGGAACATTTGGCCTCCCAATTGATCGCATAGGACTTGGACATTTACCACATGGAACAGGCTAAAACAGTTAAATATCTCTGTGTTTGGTATTTTTTTCAGCACATTTCTGTTTGATATGTAGGCTATAATATAA